>CM002480.1:24988742-25046950 GCA_000325765.3 Leersia perrieri
GCGACGAGGCGGGCGACGTTCTCGCGGTCGATCCAGGCCTGGATCTCGCCGGCGACGGCGCCGGCGGCCGCCGCGATCCCCTTCCTCGCACTACACCGGCGACATCTCCACCGCAGGTAACCAACCATTCCGATCCCCTCCTCTCCGGCGAAGCGGATCGACCAATTGAGGGCAGCAATCCGAGCGAGGAGACGACGTAGCGTGGCGAGATCGGGGTCGCCGGCGAGGAGGTCGTCGGCGCTGGCTTCCAGCGCGAGGAGCGCGTGGAGAGCAGGGCAATCGCCGCCGCCGCTGCCGGATTCCACCCTCCGCGCGGCGTCGCGTAGGGCTCGGAGCACCTTGAGGAAATCCTCCTCCTCCTCCATGGGGGGTGGAGGAGAAGGGGAAGGTAGGAGACGCGAGACTTCGTTTTATCTTGTCGCTTGCGGCGGCCGCGGTAAAAATCGCGGACCCGCGACTTTTACAGCGACCAGTAGAGTACGAGTCCAGATCGGATAATATTTGTCTGGTGTTTTTACTGTGGCGGAGGTGAGAGCGGAGAGGATGACTCGCCTCGCCCACTGTGATGAGCGGTGGCGCGTAGAGTTATACACCCGCGGCCGCGGGCGATTTGCATTGACTCGGGACTCGGACGTGGCACGTTTCACGTGTCACAACACCGAATTGTGATTTGTGAGTTCGGTTTGGTATAAGACTATAAGAGTATATGACCCTGACTTTGTGTGGATTATTGGGGGGATAGTATGATAATTTTGGTTTTTGTTAAGAGGTTTTTATGGTTGACTTGCGCCATGTTCATCACATGTCTCTCTATCAGAAGTCTTAATATCGAGAGATGCAATTAAGAGGTTGTTTGGATACAAGGATTTTTTTTCGTGTCATATCGGATGTTTGCACGCTAATTAGAAGTATTAAATTTATACTGATAATAAAACTAATTTTATAAATAAAGGCTAATTCGCGAGATGATTTTTTAAGCCTAATTAATCCACAATTAGCAAATGTTTACTGTAGCATCACATTCGCTAATCATAGACTAATTAGGCTCAATAGATTCGTCTCGCGAAATAGTCCAAAGTATGGGGTGGGTTTTATTAATAGTCTATATTTAATATTTCTAATTAGTATCTAAACATCCGATGTTCAGAGGATCTAAACAACCTCTAATAATATACTCGTAGCAATAAAATTAGAACTAGGGCAAGGCAAATTATTGTGTTTTAACACGGCATGAAGACCTGAAGTGACACGAAAAAAAACTGAAGTGAACACAGACAACAATTGGCATATCCGGATCTCGGAAGAACATTGAATCTGTCTCGAGTTTGATGCCATTTTTCGCAGACTTGCAACTCTTCGCCGAAAACGACCAGGTGTAATCGTCATGACAGGAGAATTTACCGCGTGATCTCTCTTTAATCATACTGCATGGTAGAGAATGTCGTGCTCATGTAGTATATCATGGTTACTTAGGCCCGGTTTAGATGAAAAGGTTTTTTTATATACATCACCTCCAAATCTTTAAACATGTGCATGAAAGCATTGAATATAGATGAAAATAACTAATTGCACAGGTAGCATAGAAATCGCGAATTTTTTGAGTTTAATTAGTCCATGATTAGTCATAAGTGCTACATTAACCCACATATGCTAATGATGTGTTAATTAGGCTTATTAGATTCGTCTCGCTGTTTCCGACATCCTATGTAATTAGTTTTTTAATTAGTAACTAAAATAACTTTTTGATATCCGGTTAAATGTCTGATGTAACACCCAAATCCAAAAAAATTAGAACTAAACAAGCCCTTTAGGAGAATTTATATCGTCTGACTTTAGCACATTAATGTCACCGTGACATTCTTTTCATCTAAGCCATCCATTTCTAAATTAACGGCTATGGATTAGTGTTAGTTATAAGACTATTTAAGTAATAGTTTTGATTAATTACAATTTAGTTAATGCACAGTGTTTGATTTAGAAATGGATGGTATGGATGAAAAGAATGTCACGATGACATTACTAATAATGTTATTATTAGAGGATATGAATCCCCTTTAGGAGTACATTTCAGTTGAGCCGTTGACATGTATCCGGTAGCAGTTGGCCTTCATATCATGCTGAGCGCCAGACGTGCGTGCGTCACAACCCGTCGTCGCTGCCGTTGCTCCCATGTCTTTGACAGGACGTGGGCGGCGAGATGGGCCCGAACGGTATTCCCACCTTAGATTTTTGGCCGAGGCAGATTTGGGCCGCGTTTAGATAAAAAAAAAATTTAGTAAAAAACGTCACATCAATATTTAAACATATATTTAAAGTATTAAATCTAAACTAATAACAAAACAAATTACATATTCCGACTGTACACTGCGAGACGAATCTTTTGAGACTAATTAAGTCCTGATTAGCCATAAATGTTACGGTAATCAACATGTGCTAATGACGATTAATTAGGCTCAAAAGATTCGTCTCGTGGTGTACAGTCTGAATATTTAATTTATTTTGTTATTAGTCTACGTTTAATACTTTAAGTGTGTGTCAAAATATTAATGTGATATTTTTGGTCAAAAATTTTTTGGTATCTAAACTAACCTTGAACCTACGTATACATATCGTCAATGAATTTACAGTTCGACATGGGTCATATCAGGCTAGACCGAAACACGACAATGTCCATACCAGGCAACAAGAATATCAACACAACTTAAGACCATACACGGCGAATGGTTGGTACTCATCAAAATTGGCTTACATGCTTCCTTTCTTAGGGTCAGCAAGAAATATTTTCAGTCAAACTATTTGGAAGGCTACGGCCTCGTTCGTTAGTGTCTGGGATTATTTGTTGCACGAGAAACGAGGAACCTCATTAGTATATGATTAATTAAGTTTTGATTATTATAAATATGAAAAATGGATACATTTGATTTTTTAAAAAACTTTTGTATAGAAAATTTTGCAAAAAACACATTGTTTAGTAGTTCGGGAAACGCGTTCACGGAATCCGAGAGAAATAGCTAGCTCTACCAGCTGAAAAGAACGGGGCCTAAGCGCCTCCCAAATGCAAATTCTTCTCATGAAAATTCTTCTCGTGACTAGTGTGTGGACCGTAGACAGACTTGAGAAAAGGGCATGACAAAACCAAAAGGCATGCCACTCTGTTATATAGTGGATGAGATGACTAGCAAAATATTGGTGGTGCACAATACTGGATAACCATCTTATGGACAATGCATCATATGTGAGTATGGGCAGATTTTGCACGGTGGAAGACCGCATATGCCCCCACATATTATACATATCTGATTAAAAAAAGTGGACGAAACGAGCAAGGTCATTGATGAGTTCGTATCAGTTACAAGAGGTACTGCTAAGGAGGATTCAATCACCGTTCTCGCTACAGAACAACTTCAAGCCACTGTCTCCTCGTATCATGGACTTATTGGATGCTGTGAAGAGACAAGAGAATTGCATCTCACTTTAACAAAACTGTGTGTCTATCATTGGTAGGTATTTTGGATGAAAAGAAGTACACTAAAGAGATTTTTAGATACCTTGATAAAAAGTTAACATGTCCGAGCTGAATCTAAACTTGCTCCAGGAATCACTCCAAAACAGTATAGAAAGAAAAAGGTTTCTTTTGGTTCTTGATGGTGTTTGGGATGCTGAAGTCTTAACTAACTACATGAACTCTCAACACTCGGAAACCTTTCTTAAGCCTTTGGGAAATGTAAGTAATAGTCAAAGAGTGATCCTTATTAATAGAGAACAATATATCTTTATTTTATTTGAGACGTGTGCATTTGGTGACATAGATCCCTAATGTCACCCTCAGCTCAGAACATATGACAGAAGCATCATTAAAAAACTCAATGGATATCCGCTTGGGATAAAGATCGTTGGATTTCTTGTTAAGTTTAAAAGACTACGATTTATGGACAGAATTCCTTGAAAAGATGGACCTATCAAAGAATGAAAATGTTATGGTGATTCTACGCCTGAGTTATGACATGTTGTCATTCTATCTGAGAAATTGTTTTGCATATTGTAGTGCATTTTCACGTAATTATGTGTTTGATCCCGAAGTGTTACCATGCTATTGGATAGCACGTTGGATATTTAAAATCAGAATGAGTAATTTTTTTATTATAAGCCTAATATGTTCTATGTATAATATTGCATAATTGTAAACAAAATAGTTAATATATAGCAACAATAACAAATAATTGTAGCAATTAAAAACAATAGATGTGTTTGTAGATCCTCAGCCATAGGGAGCACACTAAGCAGAATAAAAAATGTATTTATTGAATGCAAGAGAATAGGTGAAAGCTAATATGGTTCACCCTCTACATATATAGAGGTTGGTTAAGGAGAATTTTCTTTTTGCCCTCGATTATACACCTAGTAAGGATATTTTTTATGCTTTATATTTTTGAAATCAGTAAATCTGAATGGCTGAGAAGAACATGTTCCCTTACTTTCTAGACTATACAAAATTTAAAATATAAGAAATTTTTCCAAAATCATACTATCTTCGATCTTTAGGTATTTTCCAAACTCCCTCACAATAAGAGGCATATTCATAAAATAATTGTTCATAAAAATCTTAGAAACATAAAAACAATGATTTGACATCATTCTCTTTTGTTGAGAAAACATAGAAGTTTAAGATGAATCTGTCATTTTTCTACACTCCCGTTTTTCGTCCGTTCTTCCGTGCGGTGCGCCGTGCGTGTCCTTGTCTCACACGGATGCACGATGCAAACCCCGCGCTTGCGCCCGTCCTGGAGGATGTCCAGCCGTCCAGGCAGCCCTCTCGGCCGAACTTCACCAAACGGATTGATGCCTGATGGGCCAGTGCATCTATAGGCCTCGGGTCACCTGGCCCTCTTGAATAATTTCCGTTTATTAATTTAGTTTCTTGCGTATCATAAGTCCCATTTGGAGTTGGAGACAGACAAGCTGAAAACTTCAAATTTTGGTTATTAATGACCAACGATTCAACAAATCTGTATTCCTAGCTCTATTCGTTGGTTTGGGATGACACAATTTGTTTGCTTCTTCTTGATTTCCTGTTCTAGATTTGAGCGAATAAATTTGTCTTCAATATGGTTTAGCTGATGTACGGATATGGTGATATTTGATATTGTTGTAAGTGGTGTTATTTGATATTATTGTAATATTCTCGTAGTTTGTCTGGTAAAAATATTTTTGATTAAGTTTGAGCAATGGGATCACATTAGGATTAATTTAATATATTCATTATAGACAATATTAAGAATGAAGTGGATTTATACCCAGTTATAAAAATAATATTCAAGAAATACGCTCCTATGTACAGAAAAAAAATGTAAAGAGCATTGGTTTGTTATCTAATTTATTATACATACGAGGATTTTTGCATCTTTGGGTATATTTTGACAACGTAATATTTGAACGACTCGTGAGAAAAAAAAGAACGATCAAAAAATAAAGTAATTTGAAATGAGAAAAAAATCAATTCACTTTCAAATATCCAAATTGATTTTGTGTCTTTCTTTCTTTTTTGGAAAAGTTCAAAGAATCGAGAGCTATTGTTTTTTAGTAGTTTTAGTTTTTCTCTCCGTTGCAATGCACGAGCACTATTTTAATTTTAATTTACACTAAAAGTTGGAAAATTTTCAATTGGAAATTAATCAAATTTCTATTGGAAATCTGAAAATTCAATTTAAATTCATTAAAATTTCTTTTGGAATCTAAGGGATGGAAGAGAGCTTTTGGCACGTCACTGTCCAAAATCCCGTTGCAACGCACGGGTATTATGCTAGTATATTAAAAAATCAAAACACCACGGACAGATATTAGAACTTAAAATATTAGTAGAAAATTTGAAAGGAGAAGGTTTCAAATAGCTCGGCACGATATTCCCTAGCGGACGATCAAGTGGGCCGGCCCATCGCGTTCTACAAGGCGCGTGGCCCATAGGCCATGGCCCAATGCTTGCATATTCAGACACTCCACCTCCACTCATCTTCCTCTCTTCTCTCCTTCGCTTTCTCCCCCAAAACCCTATGCGGACGAGCAACTGAGAGGTTGTCTGGATTCATGGATTTTTTTAGTTCGTGTCATATCGGATATTTGCACGTTAATTAGAAGTATTAAATATAGACTGATAATAAAACTAATTTTATAAATAAATGCTATTTCGCGAGATGATTTTTTAAGCCTAATTAATCCACGATTAGCAAATGTTTACTGTAGCATCACATTCGCTAAACATGAACTAATTAGGCTCAATAGATTCGTCTCGCGAAATAGTATAAAATATGGGGTGAATTTTATTAATAGTCTATATTTAATACTTCTAATTAATGTCTAAACATCTGATGTGACACAGATTTAAAAAAAAGTTGGACGATCCAGACAGGCCGCTCCACCTCCTCCCCCGTCCCTTCTCCTCATCCACCAACCCACCCTTCCCTCCTCCCTCTCCACCGCCCACCAACGGCCGCGACGACGGCGAGGGGCAGAACCCGAACCCGGCGGATTCCTCGCTCTTCCAAGACATCCGCGACCGTCTCCTCAACTCGCCCACGCAGCCGCCGCGGCGGATCCCGCCCCGCCCCCCCGGTGGGCAGTCCCCGCCGGCCGCCTCCCTCGACGACATCCGCCGCCAGTTCGAGTCCTTCCGCGGATCCCTCGCCATTAGGCCTCCGCCTCCGCCGGCGCCGGCGCCGGCGGCGCCCCGTCCTTTCTTGACCTGATGAAGAGCAGCAGCTCGTCCCCGGCTTCACCTCTCGCCCCCAACGCCGCCGGGATTAAGGCTACTGATGCCTTCGAATCCATTGCGCAGAGCTTGCTCAACCTCCCCTCTAAGGGGCAGCAGCAGCGGAGGCTGTCTCCTCTCAAATCACCGTTTCTGACCCCCGCTGCACCCACCGTCTTCGCGAAGGAGATGGGGAGAATGCGAGAAATTGGGAAGGCGACGGTGGGAAGGAGGGGAAGGATTCTGTCATTGAGCTCACAAGGGATTACCAAATGGAATCACCAAAAGCACTTATCGTAGAGCTAAATGGAATCACCAAATGGTTTGTTATCTTATTCAGCTGTTGAAAAATCATGATGAACCTGGTTTTCGAACACAATGCATGGAGCAAGGATGCATGGACAAGTATTGCTTCTCAATTTAATATCAGGTTTAGTATATCGTATACTGTTAGCCAAGTCAAGCAAAAAGAGCAATATTTGAAGAAGGAATATCGAAGTGTTAAGAACTTGCTGGCTGAAAGTGGCGTTGGATGGGATAGTGAGAGAACGATGGTAGATGCACCTGAGAGTGTTTGGGCCACGTTTGCTGCTCGCAAGAACGGCAAGGAACCCCTCCAGTGGAAAGACAAGTCTTACCCATACTTTGATGATTTAGCTGCACTTTACGATGGTTAGTGAAAGCTATACTGCCTTGTTTTTTCGACATCATGTTTTTTTCTATATTTCTAATTTGTGCTCAACATGATATATATACAGGCCATTATGCTGAAGGAAGGACTCGTCGTGGTATGAGCAAGGCACATGATGCATTCATTTCTATTGATGAAAGTTCTGATGCTTACCATAGTCCACCACCTAATTTACAAGGTCCAGCTGAACCTGGTTTGGATTTGTTTGATCAAAAAGAAACTGAGGATACAAATTTGGATGTTGCCCATCAGTCATCAACACCAATGCAACCTTGTCCAGAAAAGCCAGCTGATGGGTTTCATGAGAGATACTTACAATTGAAGAAGGAAGAAATAAATCGATTTGCAGCTATTGAAGAGAGGAAACTAGAGGATCCCTACAGCGTTAACAAGTGCATCACAACTCTTGAAGGGTTGGATGGTCTACAAACAAGTGACATTCTGATGGCATCGGATATATTCCAATCAAGGGATAACAGGGAAATTTTCTTGTCATATTCTACTGATGCACTAAAATTGGGTTGGATTAGAAGGAAGATTGCACGTAGCAACCCAAATTATTAGTATTAGAATGAATATCTTTTGGTCCGGTTAACAATATTTTGGTCATGTGGTGGTTAGCATATTTTGGTTAGGGCGGAAAATTAAGAATAGTTATATAATGCAGTAGAACATTAATATTCGTAGTACATGGATGGTAATACAACTTGCATGCCATATCAATATATTCCTATCTTGAAGTCCTTCGGGATATGTACTGATCCCACATTTGTTGTGCTATGTCATCTCCCATTTGATTTCCTGCTTCCCTAGAGGAATTAAACGCATTTATATCATCCTGATAGTTATGGTCTCCATCTGGCACATCAACAATATGCTCTTGATCAATATCCATGGTAGCATTACTAGGCCAAGTCATATCTCTAGTGTATAAGCGTATAAAGTTATGTAGAACAGCACAAGCAACAGATTTGTCAACCTGTTTTTCTTGTGAAAAATGTGAAGCCACTTTTAGTATAGGAAATCTCATTTTGTATATGCCAATAATTCTCTCAACATGATTCCGAAGTTGAGCATGTCGAAGATTAAATAATTCCTTGTAATTTTGTGGCCTTTGACGAGCTCTTTCTTGTTCTTTTAAATGATACCTTGTACCACGATATGGAGCTATAAATTGGGGTGTATTTGCATAACCAACATCTACAAGATAAAATTTACCATTTGGAACTTCAAAACCATGGTTAAGTGCATCATGCAAAACTCTTGCATCTGAAGCTGAGCCCTCCCATCCAGGATGTATATGCACAAACTTCGAATCAAAATCACAAGCAACCATACAGTTTTGTGAGATTGTTTGCTTCCTATTTCTGTATGGCTCTTGCTCATCCAATGGAAGTTTCATAGGGATGTGAGTACCATCTATGGCACCAATGCAATTTTGCAACAAAAAAAAGGCACACCATTGTTTGAAACTTTTCTCCAAATCACGAAAATGTATGCCATTCAAATTTTGAAATCAGAACAACTTAACAAGTGGTCATACCTTGAAAAAGGGGTAAAACTGTGGCTTGCTCAAGATTGGATGTGGGTGTAGGGAAGGTGCACGAATGTAGACAGATGTAAGATTTGGTATTGCATTCAACACTGCTTTGAAATATCGATGTATTGTATCTGGGCTATGCTGAAACCAATCTTGAAGTGTTTCATTGGTTGCATTTTTTGCTACTGTATAAAAGAATATAGCTACCTGCTCTTCCACTGAAACATGTATTGTATCAGCTAGGAACCCTTTCTCACGCAACTTGTCGACTGGTGCATGAAAAATGCCGACTTCCATGCGGAAGGTCCTTTTGCATAATCTTTCATGTCCAGTTAAAATCTCCTGAACACGACAAGCCCCTGAAAGTTTTGATGTGTGCATTGGTCTCCTAGTAGAAGATGATTGTGTTGAATCTTCTAAGGTAGGCAAAACAAAATGAATGAACTCATCATCACTATCTGATTTACGTTGGTAGCTTGGATACATGGTGTCTGGAAGCAAACTAATCAAGCTGATGTTGTAAAATCAATACAAGAGAGTAAATATCATAGGATTTCCTATGAAAACTAATGATTTTATTGCACAATTAACTTGAACAAGTGCTAACCTTATTGTTCTAGGAGCAAGTGATGTATAGCTGTGTTGGCTAAATGATGAGCAAGCTAATTCTCCAAAATGATGCAAGCAAGCTTCTTCTTTTGATGAGGAAATAGAAAGAGGAAGTGAAATGAACGATGCTAGCTGAAACAAGCCCTGGAGCTATTTAAACTTTCTGCATTTTTCACAGATAACAAAAGGCTATGAACTGAACAGAGAGAGGGCAGGGAGGATGGGAAACAACCTTGGGCATCATTGTGAACTTCCAGATTACTTCAGAGGTAGGAGTAGCAAGGAAATCTTATGTTGTTGCCACATTGCAGACTGCTTACGGTGGAACTGATTGCAATGCCATGGATATCTTAAGAAACAATCTGTATCAGTTTTGTTTGGCAGGAGAATATAAGACAATTTTTGGTATTTTGGATTGAAAATTCCAAGTATATAGTGGACATCAGGTCATAATCTTCAGTATGTGGTGTATTGTACCTAATTATCTGATCCTGCTTGAGAACAAAATCTCATAAAAAAAATGTCTTGTTGTAGCCTGCAGGTATATCCCTTGACTGGATTACCGGTCATTCTGCATTTGCCTGGCATCAATAGCTTCCGAGCTATGTTGTTGTTAATTTGAATAAGAATCTTAATATGATAGTAACTTTCATTCCAAGACAATTTTTGTTAATATCATAGTCTGTACCCGTTGCAACGCACGGGCGTTTTGCTAGTCATTGTAAAAAAACAAAAAATCTTTTTAAAATTTAGTAATGCCAAAATTTGGTAGGATGATGATGGTGGTGTTTATAGTTTGATAACTTACCAAAATTTTGGTACTAGAGAAGGTTTCACGGTATCCCCCAGTGGACGATGGACCACTTCAAGTGGGCCGGCCCATCGCGTTCTACGAGGCGCGTGGCCCATGGCCCAATTCCTGCATATTCGGACACTCCTACCTCCACTCGTCTTCCTCTCCGCTCTCCTTCGCTTTCTCCCCCAAAAACCCTATGCGGACGAGCAACTGAACCCCGGCCGCCGCCGCCATGGCTCTCCGCCGCATCACCCTCCGGAAGAAGCCGCTCCACCTCCTCCCCCGTCCCTTCTCCTCGTCCACCAACCCACCCTTCCCTCCACCTCCACCGCCCACCAACGGCCGCGGCGACGACGGCGGCGCCCCCTCCCCTCCCGCCGCCGGCGACGGCAAGGGGCAGAACCCGAACCCGGCGAAGGCCACGCTCTTCCAAGACATCCGCGACCGTCTCCGCAACTCGCCCACCCAGCCGCCGGCGCCCCGTCCTTCCTCGACCTGATGAAGAGCAGCAGCAGCTCGTCCCCGGCTTCACCTCTCGCCCCCAACGCCGCCGGGATAAAGGTTACCAACGCCTTCGAATCCATCGCGCAGAGCTTGCACAACCTCCCCTCTAAGGGGGGGCAGCAGCAGCGGAGGCTGTCTCCTCTCAAATCACCGTATCTGACCCCCACTGCACCCACCGTCTTCGCGAAGGAGATGGGGGAGAATGCGAGAAATTGGGAAGGCGGTGGTGGTAAGGAGGGGAAGGATTCTGTCATTGAGCTCACAAGGGATTACAGCTACGAAGAGCTCGGGAAGAAGCTCGGCCAGCTGCGGCCGTCCGGCGCGGGGATTGATGGGAAGGAGTGGTTCTCGCTTGAGGAGTTGCAGGGAAGGATAGCCAAGCTGGCACAGTTGGACATTACTGATCAATCGTCGTATGCTGGGCATATAGGGGCGTTCCACAAGAGCCTTCATGGACTGGCCGAAGCTCAGAAATTAGCGGAGGAGAAGAAGAAGATAACATCTAGTAATCTCATTTGCGCATTGTTTGTTACATTCACCTCTTCGCTTCTTATGTGATGATGAAACTGATATGTGCATCTGTTGGCGTGTTTGATTGGGAGCAGTGCAGGGAATATCATTACTAGCAAACATTGGTGGCCAGGCGAGGCCAGAATACTTGCACCTGCCTCCACAGGAGGAGTTGCTAGAGAGGGTGAGATTGGCAATTCGCTGCTCCGGATTACTTTTGTTACCGAAGAATTTGCTCCTAATGGTTTCACTGGCTACTGCTTTTCTCAGTATTTCCATCCGGACCACATGTCATCAGAAGAGAAGATGAAGTTGGAGCTCCAGAGGGTGAGGGACGAGTTTAAGATGTCCGAAAATGACTGCGGTTCTGCACGAGTTCAAAGTATAATACATCCTCTTTCTTCTGGAATATTTGATAATTTTCTATTGCTAAAGATGTTCTCAGAATTTAGTGACAATATCTCCCTTGCTTTTACACAAAAAATGATACAACATCTCCATTTCTTCCTTGTTTCACCCCCATAACCTCTTCTTGCCACAATACACAGCCAAAGATATGTTGCTTTTATGGAAGTAGAACACACCGACTTGCCAATATCACACAATAATTTAACATACTAAAATTGATGTCATGGAGTTCACACATGATTTTTGTTTGGGTTGGTTGCTTGTTTGCATGTCATCCCTTTCTTAATTATTCTTTTGGTGGTAGAGGAAGGTTTCCATGGTTTTGGTATGGAGATTTGTGTTTTGGGAGATGCTGAAAGACCCAAAGACCGAACTTTGCTCGAGTAGAATAGTTAGAAATACTAGTCATGCTGCTGATGGATAATTTTTAATTGAAGTATTGATTCATTTAGGTTTGATTTCTGTTAGTGCAAGTTTTTGCCTTATAGCGTAGCCCGGGATGTTAGCTTGGTATATTGTGAACTTTTCTTCGAGCCTCCAGTCTTATTAACAGATCACTATACTGTTTGCTCCTAACGGTGTACCTATAGTGAGTCGGCGATCTTCGTTGATGCTTAGAGCTATTTGAAGATTGGTACATGGGTACCTGAATATGAATGCCTTGCAGCTCTGTATAGTTCTTCTTTGGCAGTTTTGATCACCATAAGGGAAGTCTTTACTATTGACATAAGAGCTGTCATATATCTAAAGAATGCCCATGGATCTTGAAGTGGTTCCGTAGTATTTTCTATATGTTGACATTGTATATTAGCTTGTCAGCCTTTTGGTATATGTTGTGCATTTCACTGACATGTCCATTTTCGTTTGCAGTTGCCCAATTGACTGTAAAAATCAAGCATCTGTCAGCTGTTCTACACAAAAAGGTGAGTACAATCTTGAACCCCCCCCTTCTGCATATCATGGTGATATGTACCTTAGATATGATGATGATACTTTTGGGTTTTTATGAAGTTATTTGTGTTCTATGAAGTACAATGTGAATTTTGTGATGCAGGATAAACATTCAAGAAAGGGACTTCAGGATATGGTCCAAAGGAGGAAGAAGTACCTCAAATACTTGCGTAGAACTGACTGGGACTCGTACTGTCTTGTGCTATCAAAGCTAGGTCTTCGCGATGTGCCAGAATACAAAGCTCCTGATTATAAGAACAAGTCCACCACCAGTAAAGCGAAATCTAAGAAGAGCAAGAGCAAGAACAAGAGAAAGATGAAAGCTTAAAACTGTAATCAAGATCGTCTTCCCCTCTCCCTCTCCCTCTCGATGGCTTTGCCCCGCATGACCAGAAGGTTGATCGAAAATACAAATGCGAAAGTGGTTCGATCCAGTTTCGGAGTGTTGTAATTTTAAATCATTTTTGTAATAACAACTGATTGTTGATCCCATTTTTGGATAGCTACTTTTTCATATTTTTCACGGGAAGGGCAGCCATCCTGTAATAGCAACAGCTTTTATTTTTCATGGAGAAGGGATTTGGGTTCTCCCGTTCTACTCTCAGGGAGTGAGGAACAAGCAGGACACTAATAACTATTTATTCACTGTTTTTTTATGTGTTCGTATGGAGGTGATGCTGGGTGACACCATGTAATTAATAAATCAATATTATGATTACAATTCAACCTGCAAAAGCTAATGTGCACAAGGCAAATTAAAATGCCAGAAAATATATACCCGTTTGAGTATGTTCATGGATGATTGGCTGAATTTGAGTCGATAACAATTACTAGATGGCATAAATGTATAAATGCATTATTACAAAGTTAAGAAAAATGTATTACAAAACCTGATAACATTCATAATATAATAGCTTTGTTTTTTTTACTTGCGACGTTTGACTATTCGTCTTATTCAAAAAGTTATGAAAGTAATATTTATTTTGTCTTGCGACTTGCTTTATTTATCAAAAGTACTTTAAATATGTCTTATGCTTTCTATATTTGCACTAAATATTTGAATACGAGAAATGATCAAACATCAGCAAAAAGTCAAAACTCTTGCATTATAAAACAGATGGAGTACTCTTATGAAAAAATCTATAAAAAAATTACACCATTTAGAATTTCAGGGAGTGATAATCCATCGTACATAAAAGAAGTAAGAAGAGAGTGCAGTTTATTATCTTAAAAAAAGGAAAAGGAAAAAGAGAAAAAAAAAACAAAAAGAGAAGCTTATATGGCCTTATGGGCCTTGAAGACCAAGAAAGAAAGAAATAAAGAAGAAAAAAAAAACTCACATCTCGTCCAAGGTGTGTTGACGAAAAAGGCCTAAAGCAGCAGCAAAGCGAGCACGAGGACTCGTCCCCTTCTCCGCCGCGCCGCCGCTTCTTCTCCACACCCACTAGTAAACCTCCACCCTCCGCCGCCGCCGCCGCTGCCGCTGCCGGCGCCACCGCGGCGGGGGGAGCGGCGGGCCGCGCCCTGACCCTTCTCCACGAGTTCCAGATCTCGTGTCGGCGTTTGACCCCCCAGCTTCCGGGTCATGGAGGCGAGTTCCTCCTCCTCTTCCTCATCCGCTCCACCTCCGCCGCCGCCCTCTATACCCGCCTCCGGCGTCTGGGCCGACGCATCGCCGCTCCTTGCCGCCGCGTGCCGTGGTATGCTTGAGACTCTACCTGCCCCCTTGCTTTTGTTTTTTTTTTTCTCTATGCTTGTATGGGAGTGTAGCGTGCTGGATCATAGGTGTAGATTTCAGTATATTTGGTTGGCGGCGTGAACTGCGTCGCACATTTTGCTCTCAGTGTGAATTGCATTGTTCAACACTTTAGTTGAGCTTGGGGAGCTGAAAATGAAAAAATAAATAAATTATTCCAATCCTCTGCTGCGCCAGAATGCCAGCTCAGCTGTTCATGCCTTCTATACGGCTCTACTGTCGACCACGTTTCGGTATATCCCAAAGACATCATGTATGGAGCTCGCATACAAGATGTTTTTGGGGTATCACAGATTAGTCAATGTTCTAGTGACTTCTTAATGTCTTGATATGATTTTAAATGGTTTTATTGTAAACTACTCTGAAAAGTTTCTATGTGATGTATGTTGGCATCAATGGCATTACAAACTGGAGTACATACTTGGAAAATGTTATTTAATTAAAGATGAGAGTATTTCTCTAATTATTTTTAATCACATCTGGTTTCTTAGATGTGCATTGCTGCACACACTTTTTTTCTTTTTTCCAATGCCAATAAATACAGTTTCTTGATATGCAATGCAAGATGTTGCTGTTCGAACATGGATGTAAATGTATCTAAGGTTGTCTTGTTTGCAGAGCAGATAGCTTATAATTCTTGTTATTTTTTTCTTGACTTATCTCCTTCTGACTCTTTCATGCCTGTAGATCTCGAGGATGGGGAACTTGTACATGGAGAGAACTTTAGTCTCTTTGGTGCAATGTCTGCATTGGAAGTAAGCGCCACATTATTTTCCCCGTTATTTTGATTTTGTTTGACCTCTCTTCTGTCTATTGTGTATAATGAATGTTGAGGACTTGAGGCCCATTATGTACTTGTTTCTTTTAAATTGTTGTTTTGTGCAACAGTTTTTTGTGATCCATGCTTGGAAATCTGGTTATGCACTTTTTTACAAGAAGCAGTACCTGGAAAGTTTCTTCTTTGTGTGGTTGCATATTAAGAAATTGGAGATTGGGCAGAGTATTTAGACCATGAAGATCTTCTGCCTGATCTTAGTTTTATGGGAAACTACAATACATGTGGCATTCATTACAAACTCTATGCCATGCTAGTGAATACACTTGCCAACGGAAAAAACCCTGAAAGCATTCTCCATACAAGTTATGACTTCTGTTCCAAAACTACAAGGATCACAAGTACAATCTATGAATCACCGTTACTTTGGCAAACTGTCGTACCCATATCAAATACTTCACCAATACTCTGTTATTTATGTGATAATCCAATACTTCTATGGGGGTCAATAATCGCTCCACTGTATTCATCATCCCATTATTTTGTATTTTCATCGATGTAATATCAATATCTTATCATTCTATAGCCTCTATTCCTGTTGGGAAATACATGTATACTCTCAGTATCTATGTTTTTGGAAAAAATCTGTATCCCCGTATAGCCATACCAGTATTGCGTACCACTGGTTCTAGAATCGCAATCATGACTAGAGAAATTAGAGGACCAGATGGGGACAATCTGTTAGAAAGCTTTGGTCTTCGTTCTGCATTTCACAAACATGGTTTGCTTGGTATGACCCCTGAACCTCACGATAACGGTCAACTATTCTACAAGAACTTTGCAAGCTCATTACATCTAAGACAACTGATTGTGTGTTTATTGAATTATAAGGTTTCGTGTTTATTGCTCTAGTGCATCTTGGGTTGAGCATTAGCGAGTTGATCAATGGATCAGTTATTTTTTTAATATGTTGCTTACTTTCAGTTCTCAGTGTCTATTCCATCCTAATATAGATAATGGATCCTAAAATGGATTCTGGAATTGAGAAAAGTGGATACTACTCCGTTGAGGAAGCCATAGAAGATGGTTTTGCTCCTGTTCCACTTAGTTTGGACAGAACACTTGACATTCAACGCACTCTTGATGTTATGGATCATCTTTTCTCATGCGAGGTACTCCAGTGCTACCATCGATCTAATATTTTTGTCTCTCTCATTTTGACTAAATTAGTATGACTTAATATTTTTCTCAGGCAACATGGCACAAGGGTCACACTCTAGCGCAAACTGTCTTTACATGTATCTACCTTATGAGAATGGAAAGAACTTCATCACATGCTATACTGAATAGCTTCTGCAGAATTTTGCGTGCTACTTGTTATGCTGTGGTTTCTGTTGTTTCTACTGCCCGAACACACGAGGTATTTGCCTGTTGGAAGTTCTCTACAGTCATTTCCATTGTTCTTGTTTATCAACTACTCAGAGTCTCAAGACACGGCATAACCTTATGTTAACATAGGAGTCAGACATGTGGATTTATTCCCATAAAATCTCTTACAACTGTTTTGTGTCTTCATTCTATGAAAATCCTGCACTGCAAACATATTTATATCAAATCCGTCCACTGTCAGTATGAGCATATAAGTAAATACACCATATTATATATTTTCGCATTCCTTCTGTATTATAAATTAACAAGAAAAATCTGATCTGTAAGTTGCAATACTGCCATTACCTTTGTTTACTATGTCAACCAAATTGTTTGTGAAATTCCAAAGATATATTATTCTTCTAAGCTTTATTAGGACTGAGTACTAGTAACAATGAGCAATCCTTTTGTATATTGATGTAATCGTGTTAAGCAACGGATGAATTTTGCATGTGAAGTGTGCTGATCTGGGGCCTCTAAATCTTTTGTATACGGTAAGAAGAAGCGTTAAGAAGGTGCATATGACAAGGGACAGTTACAGTATACAAACTAATTACATAACTATACGCCACTTCTTACCGCTTTTATTACTTTAGAGTGCTTTGTTAATCAAGATCGTCTCACATAACTCATATGAGGGCATGGGCATGATATTCTTGCAAGTATCATATTTGAGTGCTATTTAGTTCTGCTAACGTGAGACAGAGTTATAATTTCTTTAATCTTACAGTTCCACATGTTAAATAAGATACAATTGGCATGTCTTTCTAGGAGGAGGACCTTTTTACCATGTCTTTTGGTTTGCCTTTAAGAGATGAAGGTGATGAAAAGTGCCTGTCAATTCTTAACTCAGTTGAAGAGACAGTATCTCGCCAATTACGCGCCTGTAAAGCCCAAGCATTGTCCAAGAAAAAGACACTAGAAGGTACTTACATGTCACGGCAAATTCTTTTGGACAACATTAAGTGTGTTGTTTCTCCTCATGCAATAGTTTTTCCTGTTACAGTTCACTAATGTCATTGTCCTCAATCGTAGCTTCAATGGTATTGTAGAAGACTTGAAACTGACACATATGTATATATTCAGTAGTTATTGCATATTTAAGTTTGGGGCAAGATGAAATGTCGTAGACCAAAGTCACCAAACATATATTCCTGGTTTTATTATATCTAGTTATTGCTTGATTTGGAAGTTGTGCAAAGTAAATTATTTATTTCCTCCATTAATTTGTCATTGATGTAAAACTGAACTTTGATTACTAGTTTCTTTCATGAACTTGAGAATTGTGGACAAATTATAAAAATGTTGGAAGTTCATGTGTTTATTTGAAGTTTCTGAATTGCAAGGTGCCTGCATCTTTAAAATACATGTCAATTAGCTTTCAAATGACTGCCAAAAAAAGAGTGGAAATGGGAAGCAGTTTAATTGCTTTCAATGTAATATGTTTGAACTTTTGCACGATGTGGATTATGCTCCATTATTTATATATTTCATAAAATTTATTGCTGCAGGTCTTGAATCCCTGCAGGACAATCCTGATCTGGAAGAGGATTACTGCAGAGCTTTGTTATGCAGATTACGTTTTCGTAAGGTCTCAACCCATTTTCCTATTCAATTAATTGTAAAAATGATTTATTTATTCCCTCATGGAAGATACCTGAATATTGTTTATCTTGAAGCCGTTTTTTTTGTATGTTTGTGGATGCTCTGGTAACTGTTATTAAACCAGCATATAAAATGGATTAACAGGATAATTAACCTATCACCATATCTGATCAAACCAATTTTGCTTGGTATCCTGTTGCATGACAAGAGAAATTGGTTAGTTGTGCTAAAATGAGTAGTTTCAGACTTATAGAAGAAGACTGCAGGGTAGATTCAAACGATGATAATTGTTTATTTTCAAACAAAGAAAAAGGGTAA
This sequence comes from Leersia perrieri, assembly GCA_000325765.3. NCBI lineage: Eukaryota > Viridiplantae > Streptophyta > Magnoliopsida > Poales > Poaceae > Leersia > Leersia perrieri. The sequence continues at coordinate 25,007,376 of CM002480.1, forward strand.
TGTTTTGTTTGCAATTCTATTGTTTTTTTAACATTGTGTTTGGCAACTTGAGGGAAAGAGATTGATGGCATGATTAGCATGGGGATTTACCGTACAGGTGGTGAGAAGTAGTAAGGAGTTTAGATGGAAACTAGATCTTGAGTGGAAATGAATGGTTGAGGCGACATAAAGGGGGGATTCATCCTTCTAAACTCCTAATCCATCCTAAAACTTCCCCCATCCAAATACACCCAAAGAGGAATGCTTTTTCTACTGAAGATAGCATTGTATACGTTTATAAATTATAAGTAAAGGTCGAGTGTAGCATAAAAATATTGATTTCCCAATGTCTTCACTCTTTTGATTCCCCCCCCCAAAAAATGTCTTCACTCTATCATGTGGTTTGTTTGTGCAGCATTTCTACCATGTTGTTACATGCTTGAGGAAACCTCATGGAAGAGGATTGGAGTTGGCACGGAAGCATGTTGCGTCATGCTTGGCTGAGCTCAGTTTGATGCTCAAGTCTCGAGATTTCCTCAGGTCACAGTCCAACAATACATCGCAACAAGGTGATGAAGCCACTACTGCATCAGGTGTTTGTCCTGTAGGCTTTGATGCTAGCTTGAACAGCAGGCTTCTGAGTCCAGCACCTCCACGCGCAGTCAAAATAGTTAGCTGGAGCGATGTAAGTTCAGAATTTTTCCCATAATTTGTTTCTTAGATTTCCTTAATATGCTGAATTGCTTCTGGATGTGCTTTTTCCAACTTCATAATTATGTTTTAACTATAACATTCAGGCAATCAGGTACTATGAGAAGCTTCTGCATGATCTAGATATCATTTGCTCTTCACCACTTGATCTGGTGCTTGAGAATGTGCTTCACTTTGTTGTACAGTTTCAAAAATCAGTACCAGATTTGGTTCCTAGAGCATTTCTTCAGGTGGGTCATACTTTTGACTACAGATAAACTTTCGTGGAATATAACTATTATGTTCTTTGTTGTTTCAGTATCTGCCTACTTTGCACCATAACTATGATACCTCACTGATAAAAATGCCTGCTATAATGAAACATGAGTCTATATGTACTAATATTCAAATGATAGATTTGTAATTACTATATTTACATATAAGCCCTTGCTCCTCATTTGTGAATTATTTGAAACCGCAGTTAACTTGTTGGCCATTCTCTATAAATTGTATTGTAGTTTGTGTTTAGTTATGACTGTAGTAGACCTTTGTGAGGGATTGTCTCACTGTCTACTTTTGTTGATATCTTTCCAAAGCTAATGTTGTGAATCCATGAACTTTGCATCTTTACTTTTAAGTAATTCGATTGGATTAGTGGTGAATTGCTTCAAGCTGGACTCATAATTTTGGATGATCTTCCTTTTCTTCAATTTTGTGTTTTTCTTTAAAAAGCATGGTCCTCTCCTGCCCACATGGCCACATTTAGTTTGAGAGCTCTCTTTAATCTGTACACTTTAGCTCAATTAGTATTTCTTTCTTATATTAACAATAACATGAAAATGAATTTGAAGCAGACTTTGTTAGTTCAAGATGGCAAGCTTTATGGTCGGGACTTGCCTTGTGATGTGATTTCAAGGGCTTTATCATTACCTGATATTATAGGGGACAAGGAATTCCAGATGAATGAGTTTGTGGTGCAGTTAGGTCAGGTCAGCCACCAGAACCATGCAATTTGCTTCATGATTGTTGTATCTAATGCAGTCATATAAAACTATGCCTAAACATGTCTTTGATTGAGTGTACTAATGGATTTGTAGTTGGTGATCAATTTGCTTAAAATTCTTTGTACGAACACTGCATGGCAGCGGCGCAAGCTTGGGAAGAGTTTGCAGGATTGGAGTACCATTTCCATACAGGTTTGTGAAACAAATGCTGTAACCTACTACATTTTCCCTTTATGGCATGCATAAGCAATCAATGATTGTATCCAGTGATGCAAGTAGGCTGAATTTGGGCCATCCCATTGGCCTAGTATAATCTTCATGTCTTGAATTAAAACCTGCTGATGTTTTAACAACCACAAAGAACAGAGTTTAAATTGCCCATTGTTGCAAATGGTCTGTGGCATTAGTGTCTACTTATACGGATTGTTAGCTTCTTGTTAGTTTGGGACTGAGCATCCCTTGTTTGTGATAACATGACTAACTTAAGACTCTTCTTTCATAATGCATGCCTGTGTAGCTATTGCACCTACAGTTTTCCTTGATCACAACATCAAAGTATAGCTCTTGCATGGATAAATTATAATGTTTTGCGCCTGCACATATTGCAGTTGGAACTTGCGTTGAAAAGAGAGTTTGGAGAAACTAGAAATGTCTTACCCCATGAGGTATGTGTGACTAAAGTACCTGTTCCGCTACCTTGTAATTGCCTTTTGTTTTGCATGGTTTGACATACATCTGATGGTGGTGCAGAACATGTGCATGAGAGTATCAAAGCAACTTCTGGTTTGGACTCAGGAACATACATATTGGGTTGCTTATCGGTTTCTCATATTGGGTTTTGAACTTGACCTGTATTCTCCGAGTGAATATTGTATGGTGTACTGGTACATGTATGTTGTACTCATGAAGTTGATAGAGCAGATGCAGTTGCGAATCCTTGCTAGCGGTGAAAACTGTAAGTTATGATATCCCTTGTAGTCCTTGAAATTCTTACCTTTTAATATGTAGCTGCTCAAGGTACTTGGCAGAGTTGAAATTTAGCAGGGTTGCCATCACCATGGAAGTGGTCACATATTATCCTGTCTTGCAGTGTTAGCATGTATAGTGGATATGCCGACATATTTAAAGTTTTCCAAGCTGTATGTTTTAATGTATTACATTAGCTGTCTTTTGGAATTTGTTTGAAGAATGAGCAAAACTTTGGGAACAAGTCTAGAAAATGATGAACAAACTTGTTTAGCTCACTGCTCATATTGATCAATAAATTTTCCATCTGAGAAATCCGGTATTCTGATGGCCTAGCTGTTAGAAGTGTACCAAATAGCCTGCATGGATTAATTTATTCAGAGGGTGTAAGCTGAAGAGAAGATAGATTCTCCGTGACAAAAAATGGAAGTACATTTACTGAAATCTTCATGTTTCTTGGTGATACAAATTATGGATACCTTTTTATATAGTGTTGATAGCCTTGTTCCAAATCTACAAAATGTTATGCAACTAATATTACCTTGGCTGGTTATTAGCAAGCCGTTATTTACTTTATACTTCTGGTTAAATGTTCAGCACGAAGAAAAGGGAAAAAGAAGAAGGATCATTCAAAAGACTCCTCACGGGATACAGCGTTTCCATCCTCCTGTCTACTGCTTCAGTGTCATGTTTTGCTTTCAGAAGGACTTTCGATGGTACTTACATACTCATTCCATTCTTTTTATGTCATTTCAGAGAGTTTCCATTTGATATAAAGAAAAAATGTTCTAAGATTTTTGGGCAACATTTTCCCGATAGCCCCTATTAGAAGTCATTGGGACTTGAATCTGGAGTTAATTGCATTGAAGAGGGTAAACATGCCAAACAAGTTGAAGAATTTATTAGCCCTAATCTGTGTGTTGGAGGATAAAACAGCATATGAACAAAGAAGGGAGGGAGTGTGTTAAAAAGGAAATGTTTCCAAAGAACATATTGGTACTTTATTTTAGGGTTTTAGTACTGCCATTCCTTTTTACAAATAAATATTACTCATTCCAATTACCAAATGCAGATGTTGGCTGCCCTGAGGAATGAAAGCAATTCATTCCAATCACCAAGCATCTTTAATAGCGAGCAAGAGGTGGGCTGAGTTTAGGTTTCTAAGTTCTGATATCCATTATAATATGGTTTAAACGTGTCTGACATTTTTTTATCATTCCTTACAGAGATTCATTCAGCATTTCGATCTTCTCCAGAAAGCACGGCTCCCTGAGCACATTACTTACTACAGTTTTAGGGAATCAGCTTCACATGCATTCATAGCAGTGAGTTTTTTGCCTTCTAGGTCGTAACATGGTCTTTTAACAGTTTTCTCCTATTCTAATTTAAACCTAACCTATTTTTCCTGATTGCAGGATCTGACGAAATATAATTTTTTCAAAGAAATTCAGAAGATAATCCCGTCCTTGAGAGGCAGTTTTGCAAGTGAACCAGAAAAGCTTGCAGAAATCCGCCAGATAGAGCAGGTGGCTGAGCACAACAGAATAGCCCTGAACATCATTAGCCAAGTGGGAGCTGGTGATCCATCCTTGAGAGTTTCATTTGAATTTACGCATCACCCACATTTTGCAGTCGCAGTTGTAAAGAGATCATAGTTTCCTCTTGAAGAAGAGCAAAATTTTTCCAACTTCATCGTTGTATATCAATGGCAGACGAGTCAGCTCCAAGAAAAAAAAATGCGGTCTTGTTCATTGGTTCGTGCAGCTTCCCTTATGTGCTTTAGGTTGTACAATGTACACCATGTAACAATTTTGTAGACAAGAAAAGGAAAAATTAAACGGCTAGTCACTAGATTTATTCTGTTGAAACAATTTTTGAAATGTTTATTCTGCTAAACACAATTACACGAATGCTATGTAATTCCAGCGAGAAACAGCTGCTGACAAAAATTGAGTTCAATTCATGAGCTTTTTTTTTAGGTGGAACAAGGGTTTTTTTTGGTTCCGAGTATATATGCATTACCATGTTTTCGTTTCAAAGAGTTCCATGAACATGTAACATTAATTGTTCTGTATAGTGTATATGCAGCGTAAATGGTTTATATCGTCCCATGGGTATCTGAAAAACCGGAATGATTTCTCGCGCCAGTGACAACTGTACCATATAGTCGGGACATTTGTAGATTAAGTTAGCGCAGAACACAACTCGTTCTTGATGTCTTCTCACTTCCTTGACAGGGGTAACCGTTTTCGATGAAAACATATAAAAAAAACATGAAATTTTGATGTTTTCGCGTGGAACCAAACCAGAATCTGACTAAAATTCCGAAATTTTTTACAGAATTTAAAACTGAATGTCCGATATTCAATCGAAATATATCAAAAGTTTTGGGTAGAAATTTGGGGAAAACTGTCGTATGGTCGGATCCGGCACATCATCATGAATTAAACCTATCAATTTTTTTGATGTTTTTATAGAATTTAAAACTGATTAAAATTTTATAGAATATGATTAAAATTCCAAAAAAATTAATCAGAATATGATTAAAATTCCGAAAAATTTTGTAGAATTTAAAACTGTATGTCCGATATTCAATCGAAATATATCAAAAGTTTTTGGTATAAATTTGGGGAAGGACGAAATTGCCCCTGGCTCACCCGTGTGGGAACTCGGAACTCGAAACGCCCACGGCCACGATCGATCTCTCTCCGTCCCTCCGAGGCCACCCCGCGCCGCCGCCGCCGCCAGCCCTCACCCTAGCCCCCCGTGAGATTTTTCAATTTGGGAACCCGCCGCCGACGCCCAATGCCTGGAGCCCCCGCCGACCCCCCACGGAATGCTGCTGCTTCTGCAGGCGTGAGTTGCCCTAACCCCACGGCGAGGGATTGCGATTGGTTTGATATCGTCAGGGGGTACGCATTTCACCCACTCTTGCACCTCTTTGTTTCCCTAGTCATGTTAGTATCCAACCGTAATTTGATCGAACCCTGTCTGATTTAGATTGTTGAGTAGATTATTGCCGCGGATTATCCACTTGATAATAGGGATACATAAACTTAACAATAGCTTATAAATGTGTTGTCTAAACAATGCAGTAGAACATTCTTTTATTTTTTTTAGGAAACCTATTTTTCAAAGAGTGAAGTCGATAATCCGTTTCAATAATCTGGTGAAGAAGTTGAGAAGTACAAGGTGCGTACAGTAGAGAGCATCCTCTAACTTTGTATCATACTTTTTTTTTCCTCCAGGCTAGGCTTGATGGGGAGCCTGAGCTTAGCTTAGCAGTTGTAGATCCGACTGGGGGTGTTGGTGTCGAACCTACTACTGCGGTTGTTGAACCGATGGTTGAAACTGCTAGTGTAGATGACAACGTTTGCCCTCATCCAACACAAGCACCGGACGCTGATTGGGATACTCTACTGAATCACCAAACAAATGATGAGAAAGGAAGGGTAGAAATCGTCGATGAGGAACAGACGTTGAGGGATGAGGATGAGAGAGCCGACAAGGCTAGACAATCGGCTGCTAATGGTGGCAATGTAGATACAGATCGCAGTGAAGGAAAAGCCCCTGCTGCAGAGGATACTACTGGAGCTGCAAGTCCTGTTGATGATAGTATACCAGGGGAGAGGGTGATCGTTCATGACCCTGATAACCCTAACATGGCTCTTGGCACTGTGTACCCCAACATGAAGGAGTTTAGGTTGGCTATGAGACAGTTTGCCATAAACAAGAAGTTCGAACTGGACATTGTGAAAACCGATCCAAGTAGGTACATAGGGAACTGTAAAGTGGAAGGCTGCCCTTGGCATATTGTTGGTCGTAGGCAGCCTGATCGGAAGACAGTTATGGTATTCACATGCTAGCTAACAAGTCAATATTTTCTTTTATGTTTGTTCTTGCACATTTGATGGTTATTGATTTATTTCTCTCTTTCTGCAGGTCACCGTGTTAGTTGACGAGCATAAATGTACATCAAACAGTAGCAAGACTACTAAACCATCTGCTGCATGGGTTGCTTCAAAGGCTATTCATATCCTTAAGGAGAACACAGATATGGGTACTAAAGACTTGCGGATCAGGTTACAGGATGATCACAAATGCACAATTCACTATGACACGGTTTGGAAGGGTAGACAAAAGGCAATGCAAGAGTTGTATGGCAGCTGCCCTGAAGGTGGGGGTGGAAAGTCTGGTGGCAGTGACACTGAGAAAGGGAAGATACAGATGATCAGAGCTAAAACAAAGAGCAAGGGATGTGGAGAATTGGGTCACGGCAAAACTAGCTACAAGTGTCACCTTAATGCAACTAAGAAAAGGCAAGGCCATCATTTACCTTTCCCTCCTAACCTTTCACATTACATCATGTTTTATTTATGTTTCCTTTTCGTCCAACTTGCAGGAAGAGGAAGCCAAGGAAGAATACTACCAAGTACGGGACAAGTGCTCGTATCCCCAGCCCAAATAATCCAAGCAGTGAAACAATTATCCAGCAGGAAAAGTAACTAGCACAACACGCTGCATTATGTGTGGTACTGTGTACTGAAGTAGTAAAGGGCTAACATTTGTTTTATTTGGTCTCATTTTGCAGCCGTGTGGCTTTGCAATTGGAACCCACCGCCGACGCCCAATGCCTGAAGGCCCCGTTGAGCCCCTGCGGGGTGCTGCAGGTATGAATTACCCTAACCCCAGTTGGTTTGATCTCATCACGGGGTATGCGCTTCACTCTTGCACTTTTTTTATGTCCCTGGCCAAATTAGTTTCCAGCTGGCCTGTCTGATTTAGATTGTTGAGCAGATTATTGCCACAAATTATCTACTCGATTATAGGAATAAATTAAATATATTGATAAATAAACTTCACAAATAGATTTAAACTAGTGGCCTAAGAAATGCAGTTGAAGAAAGTTTTGAGAAAATGTGTTTTTCAAAGTGTAGAGAATTTGATCCGTTTCAATTCAAAAGAACTTCGTAGGGTTGAAATACAGTAGAGAACCTCATCTAACTTTGTTGCATACATATTTTTAATTTGTTGTTGCACAAATTATTTTCTTTTATGTTTGTTGTTGCACATTTGATGGTTATTAATTTAATATCTTTCTGCAGGTCACAGTGTTGGTTGATGAGCACAGTTGTACATTGAACAGTAGCAGGAAGACTACTAAACCATCTGCTGGATGGGTTGCATCGAAGGCTATTCAAATCCTTAAGGAGAATATAGGTATGGGCAATAAAGATTTGCAGAACAGGTTACAGAATGATTACAAATGCACAATTCACTACGGCACGGTTTGGAAGGGTAGACAAAAGGCAATGCAAGAGTTGTATGGCAGCTGCTTTGAAGTTGGGGGTGGAAAATCTGGTGGCAATGAAACTGAGAAAGGGAAGATACAGATGATCAGAGGCGAAAGGAAGTGCAAGGGATGTGGAGAATTGGGTCACGGTAAAACTATAGCTACAAGTGCCACCTTAATGCAACTAAGAAAAGGCAAGGCTGCATCATTGGCTTGTGATTTCTCAACCTTCCACATTACATCATGCTTTATTTATGTTTCTTTTTATCCAATTTGCAGGAAGAGGAACTTAAGGAAGAATACTAGTACTCCCCCCGTCCCAAAATATAAGTATTTCCAGCTAGTTGCTAGGTTCAGAGCATCTTAAATGAACCTAGACAAAAAGGTTGTCTAGAATCATTGGAGATGCTATGAATCTGGACACCCAGAGACATAGCAAGGAATACTTATATTTTGGGACGGAGGAGTATCAAGTATGGGGCAAGTGCTTGCATCCCCAGCCCAAACAGGCCAAGTGGTGTCATCCAGCAGGAAGAGTAACAAGCTTTTTTTTTCTTTCTTTCTTTTTTTTTTTTTTGAGGGAAGGAGAGTAACAAGCATACGTCGCATTATGTGTATGTACCCAGTACTGAAGCAGTAAAGGGCTGACATTTTTTTTATTTAGCCTCATTTTGAAAACGGCTTGTTAATTCACTGGGAGGAGCAAGTTCTAAGCCCACCATGGAGGCATTTTTGTCATGAATCTGATATGTGAACCTATGCATTTTTGTGAACGAGTGTCAATCTATGTCATGAACCTGATACCTAGATAATTGTGTGAACTAGTGTCATGTTGCTGAGATATGAACTCAGGTACTGTGTCCTTATATGCATTTTGTTGGATGGTAGAGACAGAACAGTTTTTCATGATTTTGTGGATATTGCTTCCACATTTTTTCACAGTTAAAAAATTAACAACAAAGGATCTAAAATATACTATAATACAATAAAGGATTGCCATCCATCCAAGTTAAAAAATTATAGTGTGATCTAAAGAAACAATACCCAACGGGCAGAGCATTTCCCCTAGTCCTATACTCCTATCTCATTGATGTCAAGTGTTTAGTTGCTACAATCCCTGACCGCTTCCCCTAATAGATGAATTCCCCGTGGGTAACCGAAAAACGGGTCCTCATTGTCATCTCTAATCAGAATCATCTATACCTCATCCAACGGTGCCACTGCAACTGCTTAAGTTCCAGTTGCAGTAACAACTCCAGCAGAAGTAATTAAGCACACCGGTCATTTAACTTTCTCATCTCGGTCAAGGACACATTCAGTAAAGTCGAAGGCTTGAGCACTGATATCTGCAGCCAACAGGAGCAGCAGAAACTCAAAACCATCTGAATTAACCATCTCTTCTACTAGACATTTTGACATTGATAATATTCCCAACTTATCAGTATGGCAGCTTCTTTGACTTTTGTAATGTACCTTTTGCAAATCTCACCCCGCTGAGACAGCTGACTCCGTTACGACGCAGCCCTTCTTTGACTCGGAATTCCATTTTGAGTTTCTGACCCTTGCGGCGTTCTCATCTGGTACATATGTATATGGTTGGCAGGTAGACGTCAGCTGTAATATTTATTACTATATTTTCCTACATCTTTATTAATTTTTTGGCCGCAGTAGACGGTGGTGGGATATTTAACTATTTGTCACTATTGCAAAAGGCACCTCTTTAAATGCCACATTTACAAAAGTTCTTATATTTTAGCCATTAGAGAGAATCCTTTATAACTTTTTGCCACTTTTGCCTACGTGGCGCGTGACAACCGAGCTTGCCAGCGTGGACAATGCTTGTGAATGACAATTTTACCCCTTTGGGCCCCAAGGGTCAGGCTACTATTTATCTCTGCCTTTCCCCTCTTTCTCCGGCCACTGCGACAGATCATCCCTTCCAGCTTCGGCGCGACGGACGGTGCGTCGCCGAGATCAAGCCGGAAGTGCGAAATCAATCTGGCGCTGGCGCCGCCGTCGTCTGTGTGGAAGAAAAAAAAAAGAGAGAGGGGAAGGTTCCAAAAAAAGCTGTAACTAATAATTACTTCGTATTATAGAGGCTGAACATTTGCATTTAAATAATGCATCTCTAAAAAACCATTTTATATCTGAATAATGTCCCTATATAAACACATGTAGTCCTACATGATTCCAGAATTGCATCCGTCGAAGCTTCGTAAGTTTGGCGAGACGCGAGAGAATAATATTATGCTCAATTGACCACGTGAGAACTTAACTGATGGAACTTTCCAAGCTACCACGAACTGTACTCAACTCTCAAGTCTGAACCCTGAAGGCCTGAACAATTTGTGGATGAAAAAATCACAACTTGTGCGTCGGTCGGCGTCGCCATCAGGTACAGGAAAAAGAGGATCTTTGCGTGCTTTCGAAAGCAACAGAGATCAAGGAGATAAATTCGATCGGACACAGCGTCAAAATGCAGGTTAATTACCCATTAATCCCGGCATTAGGCTACCAGTAGAGGCAAGCCGGTGACCCTCTTTGCTCATATTCGCCATCGTCGTCTTGGTAAAATTGGCAGCAAATTAAAGCGACTACTACTTCACTTGGAGAGAGAGAAAAGAGGCTGAAAAGATTAGGCGAGAAGTCTATGCAATAGTAATATGCATGGCCAATTAAAGAAAGAAAGGAAATGGATTTGGTCAGAGAAGTGACGCGCGGGAACACGTGTGCGCCAGCACGTGACCACGCGGCGAATTCGCCTCTTTCCTTCCGCTTCCGCCTACCTCACCTCACTCCGACCTCTTCTCTTCTCTTCAATTCAATTCCTCTCTTCTCCTCAATTCTTGAGAAGAAAGCAAGCAAGAACAGAAATCTCTTCTTCTTCTTCTTCTTCTTCTTCTTCTTCTTCTTCTTGCCTGCATACTGCAGTCTTGCAGCTGCAAAGATCGGTGCTTGCCACCTTTTGGCTTTCGTTCGTCAGGTTTGTTCATCTCTGAAGTCTGAACATGTTCGGCAGAGCTAGTTTTGATTGATACATCTGGAACAAAGTTCATTTCCTTTCATGGTGTTTTCTTTACTTTTTGCTTCTGATTTTGTCTTTGTTGCGATTAATGGCTACAAGTTCTTGATTTGTTTTGTTTGTTCTTCCAAAGCTTGATCACTATGCAATATAATGATATTTCCTCTTCCCGGAAAATGATCTTTCCTCTAAAAAAGGTTCTTGGTTTGCTGTTGCGAAAATTCTTGGCTTGTAACACCGAGCTGTAGGTGCGGAGCACTTCTTGTTTTTGTTTTTTGAAGACCATCTTTTTTGGAGGTGTTTGTTGCAATCGGTTGGTGATCTTCGGTGCCCATCTCTCTCTCCCAGCTAATTTGAATCGTTTTGAGTTTCTTGCTTGCCTTGTATTTATGCCCATTTTTAGGATGCTGTTGCAGAGACGTTAGTATGTGCTCTGAAAGTTGCCTGTTCCGTGAATTTTGGTGGAAATTTGTTCTCTTTTGCTCCATTTATTTATGGCTCTATTTGGTCTCCCTGTTTCTTCTCAGTTCATTTTCTCCTAGGAGAAATAGTCTCGTTTATTCCTAAGCTTCATTGCCTAGATTGCTACAGAGAAACTTGTCTCTGGTGAGCCTTGCCTTGGTTTATTAGTCCTGTTCTTGGTTGCCCAATTTTTTCACCCACTCTTTATTCTGCACTTCTGATATAAATATAAATCGATTCATATCTGTTTGAAAATCGATGGTATTGGCAAAGATTGATGTTTTTCTATTGTTCATTTCTGAATTTTTTTATAACGTGTTGTGTTGCTTCCTTGCAGCTCAATCAGGCCGTCAGATAGTAGTTCTCTGTGACAGAGAAAAAAATGGCCGGGGGTGGAACGAGCATCAGAAAATATGTTGGAGCCCTAAAGGACTCAACAACCGTAAGCATAGCGAAAGTGAATAGCGATTATAAGGTAACAATGACCATAATGTTTAGACTCTTCTTATTCCAACAACCAAAAAGGGTTAATTTTGATTTATCTTTGTTTGTGTTCTTTGTAACAGGACCTGGATATTGCTATTGTTAAGGCCACAAACCATGTTGAGCATCCATCAAAGGAGAAGTACATAAGAGGTGGTGATTCAATGTTTTTCTGAAGAACACTGTTTTTTTAGTGAAGGGTGAGTGAGAACATTAATTCTCAGTTAAGTTTGCTCATGAACTTCTTCTATTTGCAGATATCTTTTATCATCTTTCTGCTGGAAGGGCCCGAGCAGATGTAGCATATTGCATCCGCGCCCTCGGTAGACGTCTTTCAAAGACACGCAACTGGGCGGTATGTTTAATAGTACACATTTTCTATTATCCAGACATTGCGAATTTCAAACTAGTACTTCTCCGAGTCTGTAAATTTAATAGCATATTGGCATCTATTTCTCCATAGATATTACAAAATATTAGCTATTGTTGTCAATGCCGCTGAACCTTTCAATACCCTGACAAAGACTTTTATTTGTACCTGCTTCTGTTGAATAAATATTTTCAGGGCGATGCCCAATCGACAAATCGATGGCATGGTACCTATGTGAAATGATCATTTGAATTCTTCTCAGGTTGCACTTAAGACTTTAATCGTCATCCACCGTGCCCTTCGGGAAGTTGATTCCACATTCCGTGATGAGCTTATCAGCTATGGAAGATCCAGTACACATATGCTTCATCTGTCTTACTTTAAAGATGATTCAAGTGCAGAAGGTACTAGCTGCTAATTTCACTCTTTTCCTGAACCTTACTAGTCAAGCTTATCATGGCTTGTTTGCTGATGCAGCTTGGGATTACTCCGCATGGGTGCGCAATTATGCATTGTACTTAGAAGAGAGACTAGAATCTTTCCGTGTATTGAAATATGATGTTGAAAAAGAACCACTGGTAAGTGATCTAATGTGAACCACATCTGAATTCTTCTCTTCTCCACTACCGTGGACTGTGGCCTGAAGTGTTTGTTTGCCAAACCCTTTTGTTTTAAGAAAATTTCACAGTGATTTTGTTAAACAGTACTCCCATCAAAAACTTAGTTTGGAAGTCAGAATCACATGAACCAGTGATGTCACTAGAACAAAAGAAGATCTGCAAATTGCAACCATACCTTCATGGAACACCATGTGAATTGCATAGCCAAATCTCTTGCCAGCCTAGTGTTTTGCATTGTATTTATATGCATGAAAGAATCAAAGTTATGATCTGTAGTACAGAATGTCAATGGGCTACTTTAGCATCTAATTTATGACAAATATGTTTCTCACAGAGAACTCGAGACCTTGACACGATTGGTTTACTTGATCAACTGCCAGCATTACAACAGCTGCTTTTTCGGCTACTTGATTGCCAGGTGATTCATCATTTGCCACTGTGTAAAAGAATGTTGATATTTTTATATTTCTGGGCTGTTATGACATTTTAAAGGTGCCTTGCTAACTTCTTTTCAGCCACAAGGGTCGTCATCTTATAACATCATAATTCAGCATGCCCTTTCCATGGTGAGGATTCGGAAAATCTATGAGTGGTGTACAAGAATAAATAAGAGTACTCCTTTGACATTGTTTTTTCTGTGTTTGATGGTAGGTTGCTCTAGAGAGTGTTAGGATCCATACTGCTATCAATGATGGGATACTCAATCTGGTCGACAAGGTACCAATGATTAGTTTATTGTCAAAGATGAGCTTGTACAGTTTTATTATTTCTCTTAATCCATTGACAACTTTTGCGCAATGCAGTTTTTTGAGATGCAAAGGGGTGATGCTGTTAGAGCCCTCGACTTATTTAAAAGAGCAATTAACCAGGTCCTTTTTTCTTTTATCTTCTTTTACTTCCATTTTGTTAATATTTAATGTATCTTCTACCCCAGATGTTTCATGTAAAATGATGTAATGCACATGCTTTTCTGAAATTATGCCTTCTATGTTTGAACAGGGGGCACGACTTTCAGAATTTTATGAGGTGTGCAAAAGCATACATATTGGGCGTGGTGAGAGGTTCTTAAAAGTTGAACAGGTATAGTTTGAATTCCCATGATTATTACTGAGTTTTTATTTTCTTATGGTTTTAACTTGTTGATATCCTATTGAACATATACAGCCTCCTACCTCATTCCTGCAAGCTATGGAGGAGTATGTGAGAGATGCACCCCTTGCTTCAGTAAACCAAAGAAACCAGGTTTGAATCTCCTAAAATAACTAATTAAGTTTATGTGCAATTAAATACTGAAGAAGTATGCATGTACTTAATGGAATACTTTTGGGACGTTTTCAATGTTTATAGGCTGTACCAGCAATAGAGTACATAAGAAAACCAGAAGATGAAGAATCATCAAGTTCAGCTCCTCTGCCTCCTCCAGTATCTGAATCATCAACTTCAGAACCTGAACCAGAGCCGGCTAAAGAAATCTCACCCATACCTGAGCCAGCCGATTTACTGGTAATATTTTATTGTGCTGCTTACTATTGCAGTCTGCAAAGTTATCTTATTTTGAATTGTCGAAATATTTTTTTCCTTCTCTTGGTAGGGGATGGATGAACCGACCCCTGACACGTCAAAAATCGACGAAAAGAATGCTTCGGCCTTAGCAATTGTTCAAACAGGTAGACATCTTACATATGTACTTCAGCTATTTTCTAGTCAAAGTTAAAAAATTAAAAGGATTTATTTTTTTGCCGAGCCAACCAAAATTTATTAAGAGAAGTAGGGGGAGTTACATACTTGTTACAAACGACAGGAAACTGTCGAAACCCGGCCCCAACCAAAAGCTTGGGGTCGAGCTAGGGGTCCACAGCTCTACACACTTTTAATTGCACTGTTTAAAGTTTCCGGATTCTCTCCAAACTAAGATTCCATCCCTGAGACCCTGATATCATTGTAAAGCCGCCCAGCCGGTCTCAATTTCTGAATGAAAAGGAAAATCAAGTGCTAAAATATATGCCCCTGATTTTATTTTATTTTATTTTTGTTTCAGACAATGCACCTAAAGCGGCTGCTCGTCCTACTACTGAAAACGTGACCACTGGCTGGGAGCTGGCACTTGTTGCTGCGCCGAGTTCAAATGGCAATGCCGTCACCTCAAGCAAATTGGTGCATACATATTCTGAGAAATTCATCTAAATTTTCTTTGGTGGAATCCCCTGAAACCACACTAACACTTAACCTTCAAATTCAACAGGCTGGTGGGCTGGACTTGCTCACCCTTGACAGCTTATACAACGAGGCGCACCGACAAGCGCAACAGAACACAAGCTACAACCCCTGGGAGGCAACTCCGGCATCTGGCCCAATGATGCAGCAGCAGCAGCAGCCGATGCAGAACCCGTTCTACGCCTCGAACGCCATTGCTCCGCCCATCAATGTTCAGATGGCAGCCATGGCCCAGCAGCAGCATCTGTTCATGCTCCAGCAGCAACAACAGCAACAGCAGCAGATGATGATGATGGCAAGGCAGCAGCAGTATGGTCAGCAGCAAGGCTCCTCCAATCCTTTTGCTACTCCACACATCCATGCCGGCAACATGTATGGTTCAGGGATGCAACTCCATGCCGGCAATGCGTACACATACTCAGGGACAAGGATGATGTAGATGGAAGAAAATGTCAACACCTGCTATTTGTTTGGCAGCGTTGCATAATAGTTTTTTCTTTCATTTTACAAAATGCGATT
The DNA here is from genome assembly GCA_000325765.3 of Leersia perrieri. Classification (NCBI taxonomy): domain Eukaryota; kingdom Viridiplantae; phylum Streptophyta; class Magnoliopsida; order Poales; family Poaceae; genus Leersia; species Leersia perrieri. Next base: position 25,022,998 of record CM002480.1, read on the forward strand.
TTTAGGAGGATTAGATCAATAGAAGGGGACTGGTATAGTGTCAAATGAGCATGGCTGTTGAAATTTTCATCCGGCTATTTGCTGACTAAGAGTACAAGAAGGCTATGTTTTGTGCACAGTTGTGATGGTTTGTACGTTGAAGCATCTGTTTTTGGGTTGGTTAATATTTCACGAAAAAACCCTTACGGGGCGGAAAATCTACTCATAAGACACTGGCCTTATGAGTGGATTTGCTCCCTCTGCACGGAAGCGTTTGAAGACTCAAATCATCTTTTCAAAGATTGCCAGTTCACCAAAAGAGTTTGGGGTCATCTTGCTACTTGGCTTAACCTAAACCCTCAAGTTCCATCAAATAGCGATGTAAAGGGCTGGTGGCAGCAAATCACCTCGGCTCGACCCAAGGAGACGAAGAACAGAATCGCCTCAGCCTTAGGAATAGAAGAGTTTTTCAGTAACCCCCCTGATTTAGCTTCTTGCTGTCATAGTGTACTTTGTTTTTTCACCCACATATAAAGAACTTTAACTTTAACTTTCTTTACTTCTCTAATATATTCCGGCAGTCCGAATGCCGTCGTTGCCTCAAAAAAAAAATCAAATGTGACAACTGCGACTATAAATGTAAAGGAACATTGTCTTTGATGCTGTGCTTTAATTGGGCACCAGAACTGCCTGTTCCTACAAGCAGGCGGCAGAGCAGAACAGGGTCCTTTTGGTTCAGTTTCAGAGTGACTGAACTCTGAACTTTTACAGGTAGTCGGCAGAACAGATAGTTCCATTTGTACGTTGAAATCAAACGTGGCTACATGATCTGTATGAATTGGTCGCCAGAACAGCCTGCTCAAACAAACATGCTACAGAACAGATACGTTTGGTTCAGATTTCAGAGTGTTACTGAACTCTGAACTTCTTTTAGTAGTCAGTAGAGCAGATTGACTAAAGAGAGAGCTCAGTAAACGAACATCGCCTTGCATGATCCGCATGAACTGATCCCCAGAACTGCCGGTTACTACAAGCATGTTGCAGAGCAGAGAGCAGAACGGGATACGTTCGGTTCAGATACCAGAGTGAATAAACTCTGAACTTTTGGATCAGCCGCGTGTTTCTGCAGCAATGAGCAATGTGTATGGATGGCACGGTCCGTGTACGACACGGCGAATCGTGGAAAGATGGAGACACCGGCTACACAACGAACGTCGCCAGCCGGTGCCACGGCTCCGTGCCGGAGCAGACAGGGAAGTGTAAAGCTACAGTTAATGCAGGCAAGGCTAGTGTCTATCAATCAACTTCCCATATCAACAAAATCACAAAACCATTCAAGATTCAAGTTAAAACCAACGGGAGGACCATGACCGTACATCTTGATTTCATATTTGTACATGTAACGATCAGAACATGGGCAGGATGGACAGGCAGGCTCACACTACTGAATGGGAACATGAGCCGACGATTCGACAGTATCTGTACAGAAGTTTGCAGCTGCTTTGTAAGGTAATGCCACGCGGGGAGGAGAACGTACCGATCAGAACGTGCTGCTATACTCGTCTTCGCTGTTCATTTGGATGAGCCACAAGATCGCGACGCCAAAGACCACGAAAGAAGAAAGCTCCATTGTGAGTGCCCCCCATCCAATGACACCGGCATGCTTCAGGATCGATGGGATGGCGATGCTCCCCACTATTGATGCGCCCGTCAAGAATTTTGTGAAATTCACCCAACTGCAGTGGAATCAGATCAGTGTGAAACAAAGGATTTCTAAGTAGACCTCCCCCTAGCAACAACAAGATGTGCTTGCTAAAGTTTCATATGGTCATGCCTGTAGAATTACTTAACCAGTAAACAGATCACACAGATTCCACGATAGAACTGACAGTCGTTTTTGAATCTTTAGTTTGAGAATGTTTGTCAGGAATTTTATGAATTGAGAACAGCTAATAGTACCATGAGTGCAGGTAGCAATAAAAATGAAATAGCGATGAATGCCGGTAGGGAAGTATCACTTACGCATCTCCATCATTAGACATCATGGAGGAGCTATTGGAGCCCAGGAAAAATATGAGGGGCATTGGTAGTATGAGGTACATAAGAACTGCAGAAAACGATACAATCATAGTGACTTATAAGTTCCACCAAAATAATTTGCAAAAAAGGGAAGAAATATTGATGATGTAAACAAAATTTTCTAACCTGTTAACATCGGCCACCAGTTGTTATACAGAGCACAGGCCTGTAGATGATACGATCATATAGATTTAGTCAACGATCAGAGAAGATTGCAATGATAATAAACCTGGATGCTTACCAGTATCTGCAATACAATTCCACCTGAAACAAGTATTGCAAGAAGCGCAAGTCTTGCACTGTGCAAACACGTTCTCAAACTACGTGCCATTGTTTCCTTTGCTACTCTTCAGATTCAATTTCTGGAATAGGAAAAGGTGGATAAGCAATGCATTATTTTTAAGTTAAATAAGAAATACACTATAGATAGTACATAGAGTACAACCCAAACATTGTCAGTGGAAACCACCTCAATATAATGGGAACTGGGAAGTGTTGCCTTGGGCAACTTATCAAAAAAATAATTGTGCAAGAAAAGTACAATATTATAACTGAATTGCCAGCAGGACAAGCACATGAATCCAATTGAACGAATTTCCCTGGTAAAGAATAAGGTGGACAGGGAATAGAGGCTGAATCACAACAATATGGCTGTTCCATGCTACTACAGAACAGAAATCCATCTAAAGTAATGTTCTCAGTTTATCTACAAACCAGTAAACAGACACCTTTCCATATCCTTCAGTTTGCCTTAAACATATGAATCAGTCATATTTCTGTCAGACCCACACATGATTGTAGACTTGAAGATAGCATAAACAGCCATGTGCAGCAAAAGGAACGCAAAGAGCAAACCGCAAACGCCCACGAGTGCGTGTATGTGACCAGCGTGTTGTAATCACTACAAGTCCACAAGAATTGGCCCGACACAAAAATAATTGTATGAAAAATTGCTCATAAATGTGAAAGTCCTAGGCGTAGATATTTACTGTTGGTTGCTGATTGCTGAATACTGAACCAGCAGAGCTACACACTATACAAATCAATCATGATCCCTACACAACAGATTAATAAGTAGGCAATACAACAAATTCTTCTCCCCGGCTATCGAATTGGGAGATTCAAACGGATAATCAGATCTGATTCAGAATCAGGCGGAACCAATCATTCTCCTCTATGCAGCAACCTGCAGCAATTCAACTACTAGCAGCTACGAGAGGCAGGAAGGAAGAATCCAGGAAGGGGGCGGAGACGGATGCGTACCGCGGCGGTGTCCCGCTGAAACGCTCTACACGGCCACCGCCGCCGCCGCCGTCGCCGGCGTCGAGGAGGTCTCGGCGGGAGGAATTCCGGCGCCGGAGAGAAGGGGCGAGTTGGATTGGTTGAGAAGGGTTGGTGGTGCGGTGGACGAGACGGCCCAGCGAGGCCAAAGGTAAAAACTATTAGTATTAGTCTAGAATAATCTATGGATTAGTAATATGGATTAGCTGGCTAATGAAAGGGAGAATATACTATCGAAATGTGATAAGGTAATTATGATACTGCTAGTAGCACAAGTGTATACTCCCTCCTCTCTTTTTTCATACAGCCAAATACGGAGGGAGTATATGCTTGGTACAGTTGTATTACTTGTTACGTTTATTATTTAACACCAACTCAATTTGGATTTTAAATAATCGAATACAGAATACAGGTATATATATGTACATTCCCTCGAGTAAATTAGACACGTAGTATAAGTTAGATTAGATTCGTTTAAATAAATTAGAATTCGCTTTGAAAAACTTATAGAAATATTTATTGAGTAGTATTTCCGAGTCCCAATCCAAGCTGCGAGGCATCTGGCGTCTTCTGCCACCCACACAAGCCACATCTACGTCACCGAAAGGGATAATTAGCCCATATGATGAGGCAAGGGACTCCAGCCAATCAAACACGCGGAACGTCACTTACATGTGGGCCCAAATATAAGCGACACAAACCTGTATGTATGTAACTCCAGTCTGCAACTGCATCATATAACAACTCGAACCAAACCAAACCAGAGAGTTCTTCCATTCCATTCGATTAATTTCGATCCCTCCTCTATTTCTTCCTCCATTGATCGAGAGAGAGAGGCGATAATGGGGAGGAGGATCGAGTACGCGGCGGTGGCGAGGGGCGCGGTGGTGCTGGCGGAGCACGGCGACAACGCGGCCACCAACGCCGGCGCCGTCGCGCGCCAGGTCCTCGACCGTCTCCCCGCCGCCGCCGCCGCCGCCGCCGGCGGCGACTGCAACGTCTCCTACACGCAGGAGCAGGATCTCCGTGTGTTCCATGTCAAGCGCACCGACGGCGTCACGGCGATCTGCTTGGCCGACCACGCCGCAGGCCGTAAGTATCAGTGAGTGCGTCGGCGTCGTCGTGATTGCCCATTTGCGCTGCGAGTCTCTGGGTGGATCTGGACGAGATCAGAGAAAGTAGCATTCTGCTGCTCGACCGATCGATTTTTCGTTGAGCATCTGTCTCGATCGATGTAGTATTGTGGGGAGGAGTGAGATTGTGAGAATGGGCATTGGGATCGGGGAGATGATGGGCATTTGTTTGATCATTCCAATTGATGAATCATGATTGATTTGGGTGGACAGATGGCAGTCTGGTATAGTAGATGCTTTGGTTGCACGTAATTTAGTATTTATCATTCGTTTAAATAATTTAGGTTTTTTTTGTTAAACACTGGGATCGAAGTATCGAACACATTGGGGCACTGAAACAAACCTTTTTTTAAAAAAAAAGATATTATAGAAAAACCTGAAATATTTTGTTCTTTCTTTCTTTATTTCTTTTTTGGGTTTACTCCATGCTCCTGTGATTTAATCTGTAAAAGCGATACATTTTGTAGCTATGGTTTGGTACCTTTCTATTATTACTGATAAGGAGTATATGTTCATCTTGCGTGTTGCAGGACGGATTCCTTTCGCGTTTCTTGAGGAAATCCATGGAAGATTTGTGAAGGCATATGGCCGTGCTGCTCTCACATCTCTTGCTTATGCCATGAATGATGAGTTCTCGAGGGTTTTGAGCCAACAAATGGACTACTACTCTAATGATCCCAACGCAGATAGAATATCTCGGATGAGAGGCGAAATGGATCAGGTACTGTCTTGTGTCTTTACTTTCAGTAAATTGGATGTTACTTTCATAGCTTAAGGCGTTTTGATTTTTTCCTGCAACGTTTGACCATTTGTCTTATTAAAATAATTATGAAAATATCATTTACTTTGTTTATGACTTACTTTTTTATTATCAAAAGTACATTAATTATAACTTATCATTTTTATATTTATATTAAATTTTTTGAATAAGACGAATGGTCAAACATAATATTCAAAAAATCAAAACGCTTCACGTTATGAAACGGAGGTAGTATTATACAAACTCTTTGCTGCATTGCTACCAAGAGTTGAGTTAGAGTTGATGATGTTGATTTCTCTTATATGTTCAGAAAGAATAAGACAAACAAATATGCTTGCAGGTCCGGACTGTTATGATCGACAACATTGACAAAGTACTTGAGAGAGGTGATCGTTTGGAGCTATTGGTCGACAAGACTGAGACTATGCAAGGAAACACAATGCGATTTAAACGACAAGCTCGTCGTTTCAGAAACACTGTCTGGTGGAGAAATGTCAAACTCACGTAAGTAAAATTCTGCTAACTAATTCTTACTCTCTCCGTCCAAATTTATAAGTATTTTTTATGGAATATGACATATTCTATCACAACGAATATAAATAGAGGTTTTATTCAACGTAAGGTGTCATGTCACTGTTCATTTATATTTTTGAACGGAGAGAGTACTCTTACGTTACTGCCTACTTGGATCATGTATTTTCGTTTTCATGCTCACCGAAAGCTCATTAACCATTAGTGGTCAAGCATTTGGACATATACTATAGCTTCCTCACATTAATGTCGTTTTCTTATTCTTTGCAGAGCGGCATTGATGTTCATCCTCGTGGTAATAATATACATAGTGCTTGCATATATATGCAACGGCTTCAGCCTACCATTTTGTATTCAGTAAACCTCGTCAGTTACTGAAGATTTTGTCTATCGATTCGAAGTTTCATCCCAATCCCCGATCCCAAAGTTGTCCCAGATTCCCTGTTAAAGAAGCTTCGCTGTTGCAAAGATTCCAAAAAAAGAAAAATGAACGGAATATATTGCATTGCATGGTGCCATGGTTGTCTTTTAAATTTCGCATCATCACTTCTGGAGGTCACCAATGCTTGCCAACTAACCACGGTTCAAGGACTCGTTTACGCAACCCATCCCATTAAGCATCAATGCCAGCCGAGTGCTCCAGTATTCTGATTTTCCAGTATTTTGACACGCAATAAGACAAACATATGTGAGACGCAAGGGACGAGTCAACTATAGTATAGGCTGGAAAGGAAGAAAGCAAGAGTGATTCGTACAATCACATCATGAACCATAAAAGTAGAAGGTAGTGTTACAAACAAACCAACACTTTTGGACTGAGCATTTCCTTAGGCCTAACAAGTCTCTCGGAAGAATTAAGCATAATAATTTAAACTGGACTTCTTCTTGGCCTGCACTTGTATGATGCCTTCATTGAAATCTTCGTGCGTCACCTGTGTGAACAATTGACAAGGATCAGCCAAAGCATACATTATGATTGTTCCTAAAAACAGTTGCACACGGTCTCAAAAAAAAAAAAAAGTTGCACACGTGCTTCATGAGGAAGTACATACCAAAATTTGCACAAGTCACAAGGCAATTTGGTATGTGATAATTAGTTCACTCAGAATAATTGTTACGGAATGCAAATGCCACAGAGATGTTTATAGATCTAATGTTTATCATTATATGTCAGGTCCCTAACAATGAATTTTCAGTATTCATAGTCCATGTTCTACCAATGAATTGACAAGGTCCGAACTGAAACCCAAGATTTATCCCTATATATGTCAGAAGTTACTCAAACAAAATCACATGAACAAAAAGAAACACAAACCTCTGTAGCATCACGGCGTAGGGCAAGCATGCCTGCTTCTACACAAACAGCCTTCAGTTGTGCACCATTGAAGTCATCTGTAGACCGTGCCAGCTCCTCAAAGTTGACATCAGGGTTTACATTCATTTTTCTTGAATGGATCTAGAACAGATAACACAGAAAATAAATATTGTTTAGTTCGAGCTTAACAAGGTTCTGTTTTTATATTTAAGAGAGCCAAGCAGGTCAGCAGTTTATTTTAACAAGTAACCAATCCAGATTTCAGTAGCCATACTTGCAAGATTCTAGCTCGTGCTTCTTCCGATGGATGAGGGAACTCAATTTTTCGGTCCAGACGACCAGACCTCATCAAGGCAGGATCAAGAATGTCCGCACGATTAGTTGCCGCAATCACCTGCAGTCACACAGCATCCATAGGTTGATAAGATATTAATGAAGCATTGATAAACTATTGGTTTGTTTACCAAATAATGGTCAGGAGAAGCATGTCTAAGTTTCTCATTTTGCAATTAAACGCATTTTCCATTTTATAAGATCAATGAGTTCCAAAACACTTTTTGGCCAGACCATCATGTCAATAACAGCTAGTGGTTTAAATTTTCAAATACTGACCAAGACAAATAAACATAAGCAGCTTACCTTTATCCTCTCATCACTACTGAATCCATCTAGCTGATTCAGCAACTCCAACATTGTGCGCTGCACTTCTCTGTCACCACTAACTTCACTGTAGCAGAAAAAAAATCACAGTTTATTATAATGTGAAGAATAATATACATCTGATTGCATGCATTGTAAACAGAAGATGATATCTTCATACTACATAAAGAGGTTAACCACCAAAGTAACACATGTGCAGCATATGTTCCAAGGATGTCATCATTTATATTGCTTAAAGTTCAACAAGAATTAACTATCCCAAGATGAAGCTGTTTTATTTACACAGAAATCAATTAATAATTTAATATACTATAGATGAAAAGTGAAATAAGATAGAATCATAGAAGCCCAGAAGGTGATTTCACAAAAAAATAGTGTTACTACTACCAATGTCACAATGTGCAGGAAAAATTCCGCCACGCACTAGAGACCAAAATTGATCTATCACCAAGCCATCAACTTTCTAATAGCAAAAGTTTCCTAAATAAATAAATATGGGACTCATAGCATAGTAATCAGGTCAACATATTGTTGCTGAAATAAATTGGCCAAATCAAAATGAGCAACAACATAATTCATGGACTTGGCTTGAGCAATGACACATAAGGAAATGCTCTTTCTTGACAAAAAAAAAGGAAAAACAGTAAAAGAGAAGTTACACTGGAACATAAGTATGCCCATTAAGCTCAATGCAGAAAGCAATAAAATAATGCTAAATGCACCTATCAAAACGCTTTGTTCCAATAGCGTCAATTTCGTCAATAAAAATGATGCAGGGAGCTTTCTCCTTTGCAAGCTCAAAGGCATCACGAACAAGCTTTGCACCATCTCCGATGAACATCTGTACCAATTCAAAAAGGACATTAATATGTATTTAGCAGCATGCAGAAGAGACAATAAACAAGGAAAATATAGACACTGGACCAAGCAATATTCCGGCACTCTGGCTACAGAGTTAGCAGTGGAAAATCAAAGTTCCAACATTCCATCTGATCCTTGTGCAAACAAATTTGGTGCGTACATGATGAGGACAAGCCATAGGCTCGTAGCCCATCAAGCATGAAAAGTTTTCAATGATTGAGACAAAAGGCTTGGGGGTCTTAGCATAATTTGAGTTTTCATACATTTGAATTAGCAGGTGCAGGGATATCGCATAGCTTTCTACAGCCTTATCGCATTAGTAAGTTACCTGGACAAGCTGTGGACCAGCTAGTTTCAAAAATGTGGCATTTGTTTGAGCAGCACATGCACGAGCCATTAAGGTCTTTCCAGTCCCAGGCGGTCCATACAAAAGAACACCTTTAGGGGGGCGAATTCCCAACTTCTGAAACCGGTCCTTGTGAGTCATGGGCAATACTATTGCTTCAACAAGCTCTTGAATCTGCATTATTACATATTAGAAAAGTAGAAAATAAGAGTAGATATCAATGAACAAACAAGAACTGATGAGCATTTTTCAGAAGTGGAAATGAACAAACTGCTACTTACTGCAACAGAACCATCTTAACTAATGTTATTGTCATTAGATATTTTAAATAAATAAATACCTGTTTTTCAAGGCCACCAATGTCATTGTAATCCTCTGTAGGCTTTTCATCAACCTCCATTGCCTTCACCCGTGAATCATACTCTGATGGTAGTGTGTCTAGTATCAAGTAGCTGTCTTTATTGACTCCAACCAAATCGCCAGGCTTGAGCTTCTCAGGGTCAACTAGCCCAATCACAGGAAGGAATATTGTCTGCAATTAAAGTAGTCAATAAGCCATTAAGATATGCATACAAATAAATTAAAAAATTGATAAGAGAAACAGTGTAATTAGGATTTAGGTTAAGTCGATGTATTATGCTCTCTGTAATTGATGGCATCAAATATTCAAATCCAAGCAGAGCTTCAGGCAAAGAAAAACGGTGTATGTAATACAAAGTGGTTATGATCACCCAGAATTTTACAATATATAAACTCTGTAAGAACTTGATTACTTGTTTAACGATTCATGGAAAGGTTAATGCAAATGGCTACTGGTAAAGAAAAAGCAAAGTTCACTAACTTGTCTTGTAGATGTCTTCAGAACAACACATTTTCCTTTCCTTTGTGAATCCAGATCAATGTTTGCACCATCCTCTTCAGCCTCATCCTCGGGGTTCATTTCCAATATCTGAAATAGTTGACGAAATTGAAGTCAGAACGTGCACATTTGTCCCACAATCTTACAGAATTATAACTGTGAAGAATTCTGCTGACATTCTCAAGGACTAAAAGGCCCAAAAAAAGTTTCTTTTTTTCGAAGGAAATCATCAAGGTTTATGATCAACAACATCCAAAAACCAACTCAGATAATTGTATAATATTAGTTTTATTATAGGCTGATAACTATTGCACAGACAGCAATATGATTGTAAAGATAGACTATGCCCTGGGTACGTTCAACAGATTGACAATTTGGCACGCACATTATCTGAAGCATGGTAAGGTCATTATTTTCTGAAATTACGACTAAGCCCTTAATCACTATTCCTAACTACTAACACACATGAAGCTCAAAATATGAACAGGGGTAAAGGACGATTACAAGGTACTGAACATAAACTGTACCAAATCATGAATATAGCACCAACAAAGTAGTCAACGAGGGAAAGCTATGATGTTCCAGATCGAAACCCAGAACCGATCTTCTTACATGAAAATTATTTGGGCCTTGAATTGAACATGAAATTTCACTGGTAACCCAGTCAAGTGAAGCCCACACAAACCTCGACGATGTTGCCAACAAGGTACGGCAGCTGCTTGTTGAGCTTGATCTTCTCCTGGTTCTCCTTGATCTTCTCCTTGTACGATTCCAGCTCCAGGTTCGTCCGCTGCACCTCATCCTGAAACAACCCCCAAATCAGATCAAATCCCACGGAGGGGGAGGTCGCTAGGGTTCACCTCCCGCGTAGACGGAGAGAGTAGATACCAACCTTGAGGACGCGGATCTCGTTGTCGAGAAGGCGGGACGCCCTGATGATGTCGTCGGTGGACATGGAGGCGAGCTGGTCGTCCTCCGCGTCGTCGACGGCCATCGGGGCCGGAGGCGGCGCGGCGGCGGCGGGCGGCGGCGACGCCATCGCTAGCTAGGGATTGAGGTGGGGGATTGCTTGGAGTTTTTTTTTTTTTCTTTTGTGGAGGATTTGCTTCAACTTGGAGAAGGAGTTGATCGATGGATGCGAGACTGCCGTGCGAAGATGTGTTGCTTCTTGCTGGGTCGGTATTGGTTGGGCCGGGTCGGGTCGGGTTTGGGCTTCGGGGACCGTGCGATTCCGATCCTATTTTCCTTCTGGTCGCTTGGCAGAATTTGGCGTTCATATGCGTGCACGATGTAAGATTCAAATTTACCAAGTTATTATATATGTCTAGTTATAAATGGACTAGTAAAGAGTGTCCGTGTACTGTTATAATTACGACAAATATTAAAGTGGTAGTAAGAGACATGAACTGTTGTCCGACAAAGGCCCCGTTTGAACCAGCATGGAATGGATTTTTTTTTCTTGTTTTTCGTTAGCACGCTTCCCAAAATGATTATTCGTGTGTTTTTTGCAAACGAAGTTTATATAGAAGTTTTTTAAAAAATTATATGAATCCATTTTTTAAGTTTTTAATAGTTAATAGTTAATTAATCTTGTGTTAATGGACTATCTCGTTTTGCGTGCGACAAAAATACAAAACTCCTCTCTAGTTTCAAACGGGGCCAAAATCCCACGTTGAAACAAAAGCTACGAGCCTATTTGATTCAAGGAATGCCAATGAAATTTTGGGGGAATTGGATTCTAAAGGATCTTTTCCTTTAAGGAAAGACACGTAGAAAATCCGTAGGATTGGATTCCTATGAGTAGATTTCAAACAAAACTAAAAAAGAGGTCAGACCTCTTGCAATTCACAAGATTGCTTCAGATTCTTTTGTTTTCTCTTTGTCTCTATCAAAGGGATCTTTCTAGGTTTTCCTATGTATGATTTGAGAATCCAATTCAAATGCTGTATTTTTTTTATTCATGTGTTTTTTCTATCCTGCGAATCAAATGAGCCCTGCACGTTTTCAGTGGTAGCATCTTTTATAGAAGAACTATTGACTTTGGCTTATATAAAGGACAATTAATAAAATAAAACTTTTAAACCATTCACTTTCCATTTAGTTGACAACTCGATTAACCTTAGTAGGATTATCTAATTTATACCGTGGTAATTCAAATTTTCCTGTTTTCTGATTTCTATGAATTGCATTTGGCGCTTGAAAACAAAAATCAGACAATGGGACAGCACGTGACGTGCTCACGTGCATCAGCTTCGTACACAAAAAAATATCCGGTGCATGCATGCGGCTGTAGCAAGCCAAACGCGAGCCGCATTTTCTCGCGCAGACAATAGCAATACAACAGTTGTCAGTTGTCACTACTCACTACTCACTACCAACTCCGGCGATCGCCGCCGGTCAAACTCCTCCATCTCAATGGCAGAACGCGGCGGCGGCAGGCTCGACGTGGTGATGATCCCATGGCTAGCGTTCGGCCACATGATCCCCTTCCTCGAGCTCTCCAAGCGCCTCGCCGCGAGGGGCCACGCCGTCACGTTCCTCTCCACGCCGCGGAACCTCGCGAGGCTCCCGCCGTTAACAACTCCGGCAAACCTCTCCGGCCAAATCCGTCTCCACCCGCTCCCGATGCCGGCGGTGGATGGGCTGCCGGAGGGAGCCGAGTCGACGGCCGACGTGCCGCCGGAGAAGGGCGAGCTCATCAAAACGGCCTGCGACCTCCTCGCCGCCCCATTCGCCGCGTTCCTCGCCGGCGACGGGGAGAGGAGGAAGAAGAAGCCGGATTGGATCATCATCGACTTCTGCTACCACTGGATTCCCCCAATCGCCGACGAACACAAGGTTCCATGCGCCATGTTCCAGATCCTCCCGGCCGCCATGAACGCGCTGCTCGGGCCACGATGGGCGAATTCGAAATTCCCCCGCAATTCGCGAGAGGAATTCACCGTTCCACCCAAGTGGATCCCCTTTGATTCCACGATCTCCTTCCGCCGCCGCGAGGCCGATTGGGCCGCCGCCGCGTTCGTCCCCAATTCTTCCGGCGTCCCTGACGCCGAGCGATTCTGGCGAACCGAGGAGGGATGCAGATTCATCATCAACCGAAGCTGCCATGAAATCGAACCACCAAAAATGTTCGAATTCCTCACCGAACTCTTCCACAAACCCACCGTCCCCTCCGGCCTCCTCCCTCCTCCGCCTCCGCCGCCGCCGACGACAACAAATCCCGCCGTCGATGATGACGACGTGTCGCGTTGGCTCGACGACCAACCACCCAGATCCGTCATCTACGTCGCGCTCGGCAGCGAGGCGCCGCTCACAACCACAGATCTCCACGAGCTCGCCCTAGGGCTGGAGCTCGCCGGAGTGCGCTTCCTGTGGGCGTTAAGGAACAAATCGGCCGGCGCCGACGAGGTCCTCCTCCTCCCGGAGGGATTCGAGGAGCGGACGCGGCGGCGCGGGGTGGTGTGGAGGTCGGCGTGGGCGGCGCAGGTGGCGGCGCTGGGGCACGGCGCGGTGGGAGGGTTCCTGACGCACTGCGGGTGGGGATCAACCATCGAGGCGCTCGGATTCGGGATCCCCATGGCGATGCTGCCGCTCGTCGTCGACCAGGGCGTCATCGCGAGGGCCATGGCGGAGAGGGGATTCGGCGTGGAGATCGCGACGGACGATGACGACGGCGGATCGTTCGGCCGCGACGGCGTTGCGGCGGCGGTGAGGAGCGTCATGGTTGATGGCGAGAGGAGGGATTTGTTGGTGAGGAATGTGAAGGAGATGATGGGTGTTGTTCGAGATGAGACGAGGCAGGAGCAGTACATCGACGAGCTTGTTGGTTATCTTTGACGGTACGCGAATGGATCATAAATTGATTTGATCGTGTGTGTTTATGAGATTTTAGTTAGGCTGATCAATTTATTGCTGAATGTTGCTGATCAATTTTAGTTAGGATCGCATTGTTCTGGTTTAGCTTTAACCTGAAATTTGTTTAGTTGCTGCTTCAATTCAGGGATGTGAGTCTTGGGGTTGGTTATATATCGGCCTTGTATGTAGATTTTAGATGGGTATGTGATGGATGGGCCGATCGAGCATGTTGTCTCAGATGCATTTTTTACCTTTTTAAGCTGCCCTAATCTGGCCACCAAAAACTGCCATAAAGCTGCCGTAGTGCCGTGCCGGTGCTGGCTCAGCTAGCTGTGAAGGCCAGCTCGAGTCGTCGACTAGCATGCATGCATGCATGATGCATCGATCTATTGTCAGGTGATCAGCTTTAGAAAGGTTGGCATTGCCCATGCCCACAAGAGTCTCGTCATTATTATCATTTGATCACCATGGCCTTTCCTCGTAACTTCTTAAGCCGAAGGACGAAACTTGGTTTGAAAGTGCCACAACTAACGTGTCGTCGAAAATTGATGCACGGCTTGAAATTGACGTGGTTTTCCGAATGCACCTAGCTAGGAAAATGGATCAAAGACGAGAGCTATCCGGCCGATTGTACTTTGATTTATGTATGTATTGATCTTAAAGCGTGTCTTACATATGTCACTCATGTACATGTTGATCTTGAAACAGATACAACGCTATGAGTTTGATGCATCTAGATGTTAAAAAGGAGATTTTGTACTCGAAATACCGGCCAACCTTGCCGATCTCGATCCGGAAAACAGGCGGCAAGCGTCACGTCGCGCATCAACGACCTGTAGTGCTAGTTCTGTTGTAAGAGTACTCCCTCTCTCCGTAAAAAAAAAAGTGTAATCCTAGGTTTGAATGTGGACGTAGTTTATGTCCAGATTTAAATCAGGAATGTATTTTTTGGGACGGAGAGAGTACTCATTTGTGTGTACGTACCACTAGGGCAAAAACGGTTTTCACATGAGGGTAAGTCAGGCGCCCTAAGTCAATCGGTGATATTTCGGATGAATCCGGGTCCGTCTGCAAATATGTATTTTTGTAGACAGCTTGACGTCGAACCGAGCCGCTAGCAAAAGAATTTCCCCACTAAAAAATACCGAATCCGCTGCCACTGGCGACGGATCTGCGCCGATGCCGGTCCCCCGAGCCGCTGTCTCTGTGCGACACCGGCACCCCCACCCCTTGGCTCAGTTAGGGCAAGGGCAATAAGCCAATCTTATTGGCTAATAGCTAACACGTCCGCATATATCTACACGTGTAGGAGAGAGAGGATTGAACGGTCTAGAGGGGGTGAATAAAACCGCAACATGTAAAAATCCTGAAAAACACTCACAGTGGAAGTTAGAACATCCGGACTATCTGGTCAAATTGTCCGGACACTCCGACAAAAGCAGCCGAATGGTCCGAACCTGGAGACACGAAATTCCTCGAGAGGAATTTTCAGATGAACCTAAGTGTAAACAGAAAGCAATATAGAGAGGAGACAATGACACGCCGAGTTTTTACCGTGGTTCGGATCCAAAGATCCTACTCCACATTGAGTCGGAGAGCGAGATCGAACGATCTCAAACCTCACACAGCTATCTCCCACAAGTTGGCCTCGATCTACAAAGAGCTCTCGGATTAGCTACTCCCTAGACGATCCCATAATCAAGTCCCAAGCCGGGAGTCCTAGTCCCTAGTAGCCTCCTTGCTCTATGGATCCCTACTTCTAGGAGATAGCAAGGTTTTATACTCACTTACCTCGTTAGGGAGAGAAAATCCCGTATAAACTTCTCCCGAACAACCACACGTCGATCGGCGCTCCGGGCGACACCTAGCCGTCTAGGAGATGAAATCTCCAAGAGTAACAAATCCAACCAGCTAGATCTTGTCCAAGGTCCAAGCGCTCCTCAAGGATCAAATCCAATCACTCTCACAACTCACCAACCCTTCTCACCTAATCCCTAGATCAAACTAAGTCTAAGTGAAGAGAAATAAGTGCTCTAGAGTCCTATGAGTGGTAGGAAGTGAATGTGGCAGCCAACCTAGCTCAATGGGAGAGGATGGAGTTAAATAGCCCACGCACCTACCCACTGACCATTGGAAACAGGGTGTCCGAAAATTCGGACCTTCTAGCCGTTACAACGTGATGTGTAACGGTGACGTCAACTAGCCATTTGAATGGTGGTCCCCTGTCCAGGCACTCCGGCAAAAGCAGCCGGGTGCTCCGGATAGCTCATGTCCGGACACTCCGGACTCACTGTCCCAAACCAAAACGTGCAAGTGCTGTACATTACAAGTGTATCTCTCAGACGCTAGTCTGGACTTGATCCTTTAGAGCATTTAGAGGTTGACTCAAGTTCTAACTAGCTAATCCCCTTGATAGTATGGCTTTTCCTACGACTCAAAAATAAATACGACCTATTTCTTATCCTTTGAGCCGCTTCGCCATCCCAATTCACTTCATTGATGTTTTAGTACTATTGGGGGGTCACTTGTCTTCTTGCTTTGCTTCATAACTCATTAACAAACATTAGTCCCTTAATAATGTTATCAATTATCACCAAAACCCACTAGGGGTGGATTAGTGCACTTTCAAAGATATGAGAGAGAAGAGCTGACGCTTATTTTAGAATAGCTGAGCACCAGTTCCTAAGCAAGCTTTGCCTCCTAGCCAATGAACAAATAAAGAAATGTATATCTATATTGGCAAACGTGCATATGGGACAATGGTAGAGTAAACACAATTTTATTTTTTACACGCGAGCTTTAGGGTTTACTCGAGCTGATTTAGACAATGGTTGGAGTAAGCAGCCGTCTTTTTTATTGCCCTTACCCTTAGACGATGCGGACTCGACCTCTATTTTACAATGGTAGAGTAAACACGGTTTTATTTTTTACACGCCAGCTCTAGTGTTTACTCGAGCTGAGTTGGACAATGGTTGGAGCAAGCAGCCATCTTTCTTATTGCCCGTACCCTTAAGACGATGCGGGCTCGACCTCTATTTTTAATGTCCGGACGTCTGCAAAATGTTTCGCCGGTTCCCGTAAAAATACAATTTGGCATACTGTACCGTTGAGCCAGGATGAACCGATCTCCGATCCGTCGTGCGCGCGCGCACCGATCTGTGTTAGGGTGCATGCGTACGTGCGTTGTCTGCCTCCACAGCCTGACACGTACGCGCCGTCACGTGCACGAGCGCCCGCTGCGCGCGCGTCCACCTTGCCCTCCTCGGCGTGCTGCGCGCGGAATCGCGACGAGCGCGACACGGTTTTTTCCCCGCTGCCTGCCCACTCCGGCGGCCGTGCATTCGCGCGTGTGCTTCGAGCAACCGATCGATCGCATGCAGCCATGCGTGCTACAGCTAGGAGAGAGTTTGAAACTGCTCAGGAGTATTGGATTTTTGTTGCACGCAAAACAAGACAATCCATTAACATATAATTGATTAAGTATTAATTATTAAAAACTTAAAAATAGATATTCATCTGATTTTAGACTTCTACACACAGATAAACAATTCGGGAAGAGCCAGACTACTTGACGGACATCGGTTGCAACGGACGTAGGTACCAGATTCCGGTACCTAGAGTACAAGATTTTTTTGGTGTCCCAGGATACCAGATATAGAACCCACTGCGACACACTAAGGTTACATGTGCTTCTTCTATCTCTGTGGCCATTATCATTGAGCTCGTCGCGCCGTCGTCGCCAGCCATCGCTCATCACCTGCCGTCGAGCCGCCGGCCCGCCCCCATCGCCCCCATCGAAGCCGACGACTAGATCCGGCCGTCCCCGGGGCCACGCCACCGGATCTGTACCGCCGTCGTCGTCGAAGAAGAAGCCGCCACTCGCCATCGCCGTTGCCGCCATCAACCGACAGGGAGGCAGAGAAGAAGAGGGAGGACATTGGACGTCGCCGACGGGGGAGTCCGGGGAGGGCGTTGCCGCGGGGTCCCGCTCGTGCAGGCACAGCTTGGTCGAGGGATCCATCCTATACCGTAGTCTTTCTGATTCAGAAAACATGCTAATGAAAAATGAGAAAAAAAATCAGCCAAAAAGCTGATTGGAACACGCCCCTAGTTATTCACGGGTGCATATATTCATGGCGCTCATGGCGCGCGATAGATTCGATCGGCCGGCGATTCGCTCGCAACGGCGCCTAGCTAGCGGCTAAGCTGGTCAAAGCTCCGATCAAACAGAATCCGCTTGCATGCAGGGCTCATGTACACGCGCCTAACTCCTGCCGGCAATCGATGCCCACTACTGTAACGCAGGCTAGCTACCTACAGTGACGGTTTTGAAATTATGCTCGATTCATCCATCTCATGCATCTCTCTGAGCCCTGCAAACAGAATCGAATCGAATCGAATCGGCCACTGAAGATGGCTAGCTACAGCAGCTGTGAAAAAATGAGCTCTAGATGCATCTTTCTCTCTATCTCAAGTCTCTGAATATTCAACCCTGCAAAGAGAATCTCCAATACAACTTCTGCTGCTGGGAGAGGAGAATAGGAGATAGTAGCGAGCTACCGAGTTAGGCTCCGGATTGAAGAACCGACAGTACGTCGTCTCGTATATATGCTGCTACTGATCATGATCTCGAATCTCGGTCTCGTTTCCATTCATTAATTTTGATTCTCACTGTGCTACTACTGCACGAGTGCAACGTGCACTTACACTTCATGGCTCGCCGCGTGATCGCTGTCTGTCTGTCTGATCGATCGATAGAAAGAAGTGCAGTGGCAACATTTGATGTTTCCTGCAGAGACACTGATGCTCAATTTTGTACACTACGGATCAGTAGACATTACTATACTGCACGCTGCTTAAATGCTCAATTCATAATTATGCTACATTTTTTTTACTTTTCCACCATAACATACATACACATTCAACTATCATCATCCATACAATGCATATATACTACGAGACGGTGTCTAGCTTCGTTCCTGATGAATTCGTCAGACTTCGATCGGGCTCATGCTCAAAATCAAAACTCCTCAAATAGTACAAATTCCAGCATTCATGTACTTGGTTAATTTCATAATTTGCCCCAAAATTTAACACCTCTCTGTTGATCTATGTGTGTCTAGCTGAATGGATGACAGTGGCACCAGCCACCGGTGATGATTCTGCCGGCCAGGAAAGACAACAGACAAGCATGTGATTTGCTGCAAAGGATGCCGTGGTTTTCAACAATTGCAAACAGAGCGATCTGATGAATGAATGCAAGGACTACTACTACTACCACTGCGTGGTCAGATCTGATCGATCGATCGAATGCATGCATGCTGTGCCCATCATATCCGTCCGGATCTCTCTCTCTGTAGATCTTGGCCGTTGCGTACGTACGTCGTATATATTGGAATACACAGAGAACTTGCAGATAGCCAATCACCTTAATTCAGATTTATTCAGAATTTCAGATCAAACCAAAATCTTAGCTTATTATAGCTAGGCCATTCCTGATCGATCGATCGAGTCCTGACAACAGCACAAAGACAAGGAGTACGTGAACACAAACCAGTACTGTGTGGACGTAGCTACTAGCAGGTTATTGCATTTGCTGTAAGTAATGATGCGCAATATGATGCTACTGCTGTAATAGTAGCAGTACTAATTAATCACCCTTATTAACCTTCCTTTTTCTCATCTACCTCATCAGCTTTGGCCCATGCTGAATTTGCTGCTAGCTAAGCTAGCTCAATATGTACAAGCTAGTGGAATTCTGGCCCACTGCATGAAGAGGGGGTGCAGATGCAGACTTCTCTTAATTTCACACTCTCTCTGCACTGGTAGTACTACTAGTTAGTGGTAAATTCCATCAAAAGCATTCATTCAAGACACAGGAAAAAACACACACACAATTCAAGCAGCTAAGCCCCTTCTAGAATGGAACAGACAAAGGTGGTCCAAAGGAAGAGAGAGCTACTAGCAATCAAGCTGTTCATGCATGAGAAGGTTATAACCTCTTCACTCTCACCATGCATGTCCTTTTTAGGCCGCGTTCTAATCAGCACACCGCCGCGTTCCAGATTATCGTGTGCACGCTTCCCAGGCCGCTAAATGGTGTATTATTTTAAAAAAACTTTTTTAGAGAAGTTTCTTAAAAAATCAAATAAATTTATTTTTCAAATTTAAAATAATTAATACTTAATTAATCATATGCTAATGACACTTCTCGTTTTGTGTGCTAAAAATAATCCGGTCCAACCCTAAATCGAACGCGCCCTAACCCATCCAATGGCCTTCTTGTTGTAAACCTCATTTAGATCTCTCATTCTTCAGTGGTGAAACACTAACTCATCGACCCCCTTCTCTTCCTGGATACACTGGCATACATACTGAGTCTACTGTCTACTACTTGCAGCAGCCAGCCATAAAGCTTTCGTCCTCTTTTCTTTCTCTCTCTTTTACTACGGGTGCAGAGCTGGAGCATGGCCTAGAGCTGAGCTAGCAGCTGGTTCTTGGTTATATAAAGAGCTGAGCTAGGTAGGATCGATCAAGAGAGGCAGATGGCATTGAGGGGTTGCAGAATTGCAATGCGCAGTGGATGTAAAGCCTGCAGATCTCGATCTCTTCAAGCTAGTCCATGCCATGCCTTTCCACAGCTTTCTTGAACTTCTCTTGTGCCTCACTCACTTCGTCAATGGAAGCTTAATTACTGGGAAAGCAAGAAGAGGGTCAAGAAAGCTGTGGGAAGAAATGGCATTACGAGGACTTTCAATTCAGCTATAGCTCGCATTGCTGTGTGTGTGTGTGTGTGTGTGTGAGAGAGAGAGAGAGAGAGAGAGAGATGTGAGGTTAATTTTCATTTCATGTAGTAAGATAGCTTTCTTAGTCCACCATGCATTCATTAATCAAGTTTTTTTCTCGACTTAATTTGGTTCCTGTTTTGCTTACTATTTAATTTGAAGTACTTTTGTATCTGCTAGCAATGGAAGTTAGCGGGTGCACGTCATTTGGCGTTGTTTACAACGTAGCCTAGAAACCGGGCAACCAAGACCTTTCTTCGAACGCCGGATGTCGTTTTCTTCCTTTTTGTTTTTCCATTCTCCTACCCCTTGGGGTCTGTACAGTCTTCCCCCTCCTAATTAATCTGGGTCTTTCGAAATAAAATTGTTTGTTGTTTGTTTTTTAAACAACAGTCTGCATTTCGGCATCAATAGAGGACCATCACTGTGTAGCTCGCAGATCATGAGTCATGAAATTGATGTGCCTTCCGTAAAGGCGTTTTCACCTTTTTCTCTTATGCATCAAGAAATTCATCCTTCTCCATGTAGGGCTTCTCACATGACAAGAAAATGCAGCGAGTTTGAATAGTCTATTGGAGCAGTAGATCCTTGATGAATTTATTATCACAGAACGAGTACGCTTGTACTTGTGGTCTCCCTGTGTTTTTCTAAAGATAATTCAAGTAAAATGCATTAGGATTTTTTCACATTTTTTAAAATTAATCCAATACTGCTATTTTGGATATATTTTTTGTGCACAGCCTCCCAATGTACAGTAATCTTTCATCAATGTCTATGACATGTGGGCGTGGACCCACGTATTATCAGCCTTACAATCAGTGATATATCATACTAGTATAAATGAATAACATACTTAATATAGAATATTTTTAATAGATAATAGATTGCTCCTTCCGGGGTACCTCCCCAGGAAACAGCATGTGGAAAACACCTACACCCCCATCGCTGCTAACGCATGGAGCTTATTACATTCGCGGGGACAATATATTAAATATTTGCAAAAAAAAATGTAATTTTCATTTCACATGTTTTTGGGCGAGAGAAGAAATAGCTTGGAGAATATTCATTTTTTTCTCAAAATACAAGGGTGACATAAAGTGTTCATTAATTTTAATTATGGATGCACAGACGCTAACCCTTTTCTGACAAATGTGATAAATACATGCAAATCCATGGAGTATTTTTCATTCATAGTATACCAAAATTTAAGGGTGAAAGTTTAATGGGCCCAATATCTGAAAGGCTGAGAGGCAGGGGATTGGTTAATTAGTTCCATATCCTGTCAAGATGAAGTAGCTTTTGCTTTTATCCCACAGGAGGGACAGAAGGCAGCTTTCCACCCCGTTCACTCCACTTATCTTTTACCACACAACCTGATCTCACATCATACAATACTCTTTTACGAATCCAGATAAAAATTATGTCTAAATTTATAGTATTAGGATAAGTCGCAGTTCTTTTTATTTTGAGACGAAGAAAGTACTCTACAGACCAATATTTTGGAATTGGATTATGAGAGATAGAGTGCCACCATCTAGCTGGTGAGTATATATTATACTATAAAAAAGCAAGAAACCTAATTTCCTATGGTTCATCTTTTATATTCTATAACTGCTAGAAACCTCTCTGGTGGTAGGCAATATGCTTATCGGCAGTGAGACACTTACAGTGACTTGATTTCATTAATTTCAAGATATATCCATCCAGTCTTTATAGAAGGTGCACATTTAGATACGAACATAAGTATTTACATACGAGAGTATACGACTGGGTTTTAGAGGAAAAAGAAAAAACTCCTCCGAACATGCCCGTAGTCGTACATACGGACCATACGTCCATACCCAATCCAAACTCAGCTCCATTCCATGGCAACAAACAAAAACCTCTTGGCTCCAGCAAGCACAGCGACGAGAACATGCCGCCAGCGGAGGGGCGCTGACACCTGGGCCCCACATCTGGTCCAGGCCCACATGTAGTGTCAGCAGCTCGTGCTGTGACAGGTAGGCTGCGCAGACGATGTGATTTAACCCCCAGATCTCACTCACTCATACTCACCCTGTCTGCTGTCGTCCCGCTCATGTCACGTACGCAGAGAGATTCAGATTCAGACAGAGATCTTCCGAGTAGTAGTAGTAGTAGAAGAAGAAGAGAAGAATGGACGAATTCCACTGCAAGGAAGCAAAAGCACAAAATAAAGGATGGCTGCTCCAGGAAGGAATCCCAGTGAAAATTCTCCCTCCAACCTGGCTGCTGCTACGGTGCTTCACTGCTACCGCAGCATGGGGACAGAAAGAACAATATGCATTGGTTTCCCAGCTACTCTTCCCAGCTGGAGTACCTCATCTCAGAAGGTGGAGGAGAGGTTTTAGAGCAGGTACAATAAGAGGCTAATAGCCCGCTTGCGTCAGATTTCAGCACATGTGGCAGTAAGAGAAAGAATAAAGAGGTATGAACGGGGCGACTAAATAGTAGTCGGCTCCACACGCAAGCCTAGACATCTTTCCTCCCTCCTGGCCTCAACAACCAATAGAAAAACCAAATGACTGCATGTAACAGTACTAGGCTTCTTGGGACTAGAAACAAGCTTGATTAAAAAATAAAATACGAATGACTAAATAGTAGTCGGCTCCACATGCAAGCCTAGACATCTTTCTTCACTCCTGGCCTCAACAACCAATAGAAAAACCAAATGACTGCATGTATGTAACAGTACTAAGCTTCTTGGGACTAGAAATAAGCTTGATTAAAAAATAAAATCCTGTAGCCTGTTGTTGTACGTATAGTAGTTAAGTTAGCTCTTGAGTGACGTGTCTATTAATTGGAGCTAGTATCTAGCATTGCTATTGACCTTGCTCTTAAAGAACGTACATAGGAGTAGCAGTTTTTGTCTAGAGGGCTAGATGGCTTGTTTAGGGCCTGTTCGGCTGGGAGATTTAGCCCAGCCAGCTAGCCAGCCAACCAATATCAACTCAATTCTTATATAAAAACTATTCAGTCCCAGCCATTTTTAGCCAGCCGAACAGGGCCTAGGTCTTGTTTAGTTTCCAAAATATTTTATTTTTGGGTGTCACGTAAACGTTTGACCAGATGTCAGAACGGATTTTTGGACATAAAGATCGAACACAGCACATCGTGGGAATCGTTGTGTATGGGTCAGAATTGAAATCGACCACTAGACTAGTCGGACTGAATAAGCACAATGTAAGATCAAGGTTTTGATTAATATTTTGTGATGAACAAATTGGCTTTATAAATAATAAATTAAATAAAATTGGTTTGGAATATTCGAGGATGTGGTGTGAGTGCGTGTGACTGATGTGGGTCAGGTTGCGATATCTGTGCCCAGAAACGGTTGTTTTGTCTACTGTGTGTAGGTGACTTAAAGTCAAGACTTGGTTAATGACGAGGACTAGGACTACGTTCAGGGATGAACCGAGGTCTGGAATAGTCGGGAGGTCATGTGACAAGATTGGACTAGAGTCAGATGTCTTGGGGTTAACTTAGGTCAA
>CM002480.1:25047050-25073837 GCA_000325765.3 Leersia perrieri
TCATATTCAATCATCAAGGCGTTTCCAATCACGTAAGTTGCTTGAATTGATTTTGTTCGTTTTGCTGAAATTCTGAGATAGCTAGATTGCGAGGGTTATAACTTTTTAACCGTATAAATCCGTTCAGTGGAGTTGTTCCTTATATCTTCTAGTTTATTCTTACCAAATTTGGGACAGATCCAACGGTTGTTTTTTACGCAATCTATTTTTACTGATACTCTATTAATCTATTTTTTGGATTCGAAAATTAAACTTCCGCTGTCATTGCCTACTATTCACCCCCCTCTAGTAGGTTTACTTATTGTATTCGATCCTACACACAATAGATGCTCTTGGACTCAAAAGATTCGTCTCGCGATTTGCATGCTAACTGTGTTAGTTTTTTTTCTATATTTAATACATTCTTTCGCTATAAATTAAACTCAACTGTTAAAAAGGAAGTATAAAGAAGACCGTCAGGGCCATTTTTCGTTCGGATGCAGCATTGTAAATTAGAACTTGATTCTACCGCAGCGTTCTTCTTTCAGTTAATTAAAGATTGTCAGAGTTATTTTCCAGTACTTCAATGTGTGAAATGAAATCCATGTTTTGTTTTTTAAAAAAATACGTAAAAGCCTTGTGTATCTTTATATTAGGAGTAAAGAATACTAAGAAGATATGCAGTAGAAAAAGGAAGCTGAATATACCTGCCGGGTTAGTCAAGTGAACTCCTGCAAGTTAGGCGACCGACCAGATCGAGTATGTCTGACGGAGATGGGCAAATGAAGCAACAGTGTTGATGTTGTATCCTGTTCTCGAATTATCCGTACAACCCGGATTCTTTTGCCTGCATAGATGGGGATGCCTTGCGTACATGGAAGCAAAAGACAAATTATGCAACTGTTTCCCTGATGTTTTTTCTTTGACATGAAATCGATCAATATATGCTTTCACGGCCGGATGAATTTCAGTGACAAGAATTCGCCACTGATTCTCCTGCAAAAAGGAAATAACAACGTGATATTGCACCTGAGTGACAAGAATTCGGCTGTGTTTAGTTTCTAAAAAAATTTGACCAAAAATATCACATCAATATTTAGACACACATTTGAAGTATTAAACGTCGACTAATAGCAAAACAAATTACATATTCGGGTTGTAAACGACGAGACGAATCTTTTGAGCCTAATTACGTTATGATTAGTCATAAGTGCTACAGTAACCAATATATGCTAATGACAGATTAATTAGCATCAAAATATTTGTCTCGCAGTGTACAATCTGAATATGTAATTTGTTTTATTATTAGTCTATGTTTAATACTTTAAATATGTATCCAAATATTAATATGACATTGATTTGACCTTCCAAAGTCCCAAATATGGGAAGTAAACGCGGGCTAGATGTATGCGAACATTTTTAATTTATCAGCACGTGAAAAGTTTATGCTTTCTGTCATTTCAATCCAGAACAAAAGCAGATACGTCTACTTTGTTTGAAAGCTTGTGCATTTTACCACTCTACTCCAGCCTGTAGTAATTATAATTAAGTAATAGTATTTCAGTATGTGTGTGCATGCTCAGACTTTTCAGTATGTGTGCTTATGCATGTAAAATTGACAATAATCATAAAAGCAAATTCAATGCTAGTACTGTGCCTAGTATTTCAGTAGTACAAGCATGAGCGCGAGACTGCTAGTGGAGTAATATTCAGAATCAACAACACATAATTTGCTCTCATTTGTGCTCTCAACAATGCTACCTACGCATGCATGATTAATCCCAACACTAGCAAGCAATCAAACCCAATCCTGAACCGCACCGTTCAAAACCTTTTTCAGATTATTGCCATCCTGAACTGCAACTGTTCAAAACCTTTTCAGATTATCGCCATGATCCATCTCTTTTTATAAGCGAAGCTGACGCTATAGTTCAACCTGACGCAAAAGGGAAACATGACACATTCCTGACTTTCTTCTCTCCACAGCTATCTCTGCTTGGATGAATCGCCTGATCTGTTGCTGTACTTACTTCAGCATAACAAGATGCATCCCCTAGACCACACATACGTACAGCTCCGACCACACATACGTACTACACTAATCAGAGCACGCAGAAGACAGACACATCTTCTCCATCCATCCATCAGATCGATCGTGTGTGTGTGTGGTTTTGATCATATCCAGGGACAACAAGATAAGCCAAGGAGGATAACTGTTCAGAGGTAAGAAGCCATATGGCGGTAGACAGTAGTGTTGCCCAACATCACACACAAGTACACAACACAAAGCTACTCCTAGCTAAGCTAGCCGCACAGATGCAATGGAACGGAAAGCAATCGCAAAGGCTAGTGTGTGCAACTGTTCGTTGATGTAGCCAGCAGCTCAGCAGATGACAACCAGCTTGTCCTAGCTATACTGTTAGCTCACCTGGTCTAGTAGGCTAGAGAGGCCTGGTCCTGTTCGGGAGAGTTTATATTTCTTTCTGGATTTTCAACCTCCTAATAGTATAAAATCTTATTGAACACACTAGGTAAATTCTAATAATCCATAGTGCAAAATCTAAATATGAAATACTTTGTACCAATATAAAGCTAGTGGTGAAAAAAAAAACTGTTTCTTCTAAATTATCACCGGCTGGCTACTCACAAGAGTGCTGGTGAAGTGAGAGCACGCCTATAGGTTTGTGAAGCAGCTGGCAATCTCTAGGAATAAAAGTCACATCATTGGAGTAGTAGCATAATTGGACTCATCTGGAATGACTCATGGGCCTCATGGCAGGAACAAGTACTGGGTTGTGATTTGAGGTTTCATGTATACACTCCTCTGCAGGGGCAACATCCTTCCTTTTCTCCCTTTTCAAACAAAAGATCTTTTGTACTGATGGATCCATCGATTGCACCCTTCAAGCAACAACATGTATGGCAAGTCGGCAGACCAACACGTCAATCGTACTATAGTATAAAGTTTTCATGTACTACTATACTAGCACAAGTGCTGAATGTATACGTGCACCTATACATTCTGCATTTTTAAATAGATTTGATTATCTAAAAAAATGCAGAATATATACGTGTATGCAGATAGTAATATTATTTTTTCGGCAATTCAATCAAATACTATGTTAGTATTATGCTGTATCAAAAAATAGTACTGGAACGGCATGTACAATAATTGAAATAATCGCTGGTCATCCATGGATTACATATAGCTCTAGTAGCTGATACGAAACAACAAGTAAACTATTTGAATTCTTTTTAAACAGTTGTGAGATCTCAGTACAGTGCATATATATAAGGTGGATTCTTTGAGTGTTAGGGATCGAGGAAGAAACAAAACGGGGAATTCGAGATCATAACATCGATTTTCATAAACAATAAATATACATGGGGTAGATATCAGATCAGATATATGATATCATACCAAAAACCATACCTTTAATTCATCTCGATCCATCATGTGAGGCAAAATTAATTGAGAATTCGGCCATTGATGTATAGATCTAGACCATTATCGATAATCCATTCATCCTGCTCGACGAGAGTGACGATTCCACTTCAGCATAATTCGCCACGCCGATCGATCGATGGAAGACGAAATTTGGTCACTCTCTGCAATTTCCCACAGCTTTATTGAACTGCTCTCTCGATCCGGCCGGCCGTCGCTAAATCAAAACGATCGGTTCGATTCATGCAGTTCAAGAAAGCTGTGGAAGATCACAAAGAGGACCAGATCGATGATACACATACGTCTGGTAAGCTAGCTATTTCATGTAGATCCAACACATGGAGGTAAGGTAGAAGAAGGAATGGAACACACAAAGAAGAAAGAACGAAAAGCCAATCTCACGGAGAGTGGGTGCGCGAGGATGATAGAGAGATTTGTTGAAGAGATGGAGAGAATACGAGTGGTTATTTATAGAACCAAGAAGTTGAGGATGGCGGTATGGGGTTGGTTGGCGAAGAGGTTAAGAACCTCAATCCCAAGGAGAATATAGGCGGCATCCTGTTCATCAGATAGTGTAACTACGAGACAATTGCTTGCTTTGGGGCACATGACTTTTCTTTTTTTTTTTTTGGAAAACGCTTTCAATATATATTAATCAACACTCATATAATCGTGTTGTAAAGCGTACAAAAGAAAGTTTGGAGGATGATCTCGCCAAACTAGATTTGGTTCTGCCTCCGAAGCCTGCCGCGCACACAGGTGAGCTGGGACATTATTTGATCTCCTTGTACTATGCACTAGGCTAAAAGAGATTAGGTGCGCAGCCATATCCTCGATGTCCTCAAGGATCACTGCAATCTCCGAGCACTGATTCAGCCTGTTGTTCATGACTTTAGGGCGAGTTTGATTCAGCATAGCACGGGATTTTTTTACCTCGTTTTTCGTTAGCACGCTTCCCAAAATGATTATCCGTGTGTTTTTTCAAACAAAGTTTATATAAAATTTTCTTTAAAAATTCATATGAATCCATTTTTCTAATTTTCAATAGTTAATACTTAATTAATCATGTCCTAATGATCTTTCTTATTTTGCGTGTCCAACTTAATTAATCATGTGCTAATGATCTTTCTCATTTTGCGTGTCCAAAATAATCCAATTGCACCGTCTCTTTCGAATGAGTCCTTATTTGACCCTTTGCCCATGTTTGAATCTGCTAAAAGTTTTTATTATTTTGGACACACAAAATGAGAATTGTCATTAGCATATAATTAATTAACTATTAACTAGGCATATAATTAATTAAGTATTAACTAAGCATATAATTAATTAGGTATTAACTATTTTAAACTTAAAAAATGAATTTATTTGACTTTTTGGAAGAATTTATATAAAAAGTTTTTCAAATAATATACAGTTTAGTGGCTTGGGAAGCGTGCACGTAATAATCTGTAAATTAGCCATCCTTCCTAGACTGATTCAAACACGGCCTTTGTCATATTACAAATTTTCGTGTAGATAGAAAAATAAGTCATGCTTAAATACTTTTGATAATGAGCAAATCACAAGCAAAATAAATGATATTTCGATAATTTTTGAATGAGATAAATAGTCAAATGTTGCAAGCAAAAAACCAGAATGTTTTATAAATTGAAGGTTGGTTATAACGATTATCTATTTCATTATATAAGATCGATTAAATGTTTTGAACATATATGACACCACCCTATGTATTCAGTAGGTCTAAACAATGTCATCTCTATCATAAAAAGTTTTTCTCTAGTTATGCATCTCGATAAGTTACCTCCGTTAATAAGAACAACTTTATTCTATTATGCATCTCGATAAGTCGGTACAAATATAAGAAAGTGGAATGTGAGCGTAAATTAGGTTTCTCGCGGTGGAACACGATAGCTAGATTCAAATTCTAAGCTTGATACGCTTGTATTTATGAATGATTATCCTTTTAGTGGTAAGTAACAGCAAGAGAAGAAGATTTTTTTATGGGAGTAGAAGATTTTTTATGGTCGATAAACATGGAGTAAGTACTCCAATGCACTAATGCATGCATTTTTTTAACTGTTTTGTGATGTACAGATCGAAATTTGGAAGAGATCATGGATTGGTGGTAGTACAAACATGCAACGTGTGGCTGAGGGTTTGAGGCGACGGCACACTGCATGCATGCTATGCTAGTGATGCTTTTTCCGTTTGTGAGTGGCACACACTGATGATCTGATCTGTGAACCAGTGGCTAGCTACAGTTCATACATGACCTGTCAATTTGGATTAAAGTACAATGGTCAGGCATGTAACGGGGCTTTTGCTGCTGATCCTGCCTGCCTGATTGGTTGATTGGATTGGATAGAAAATTGGAGAAAATCAGGCCATCACATATTTTGGGAATGGGATATTAATTTCCCAAGTAATTAAATCAAACAACTGTTTTACGGAATAAATTTTCAAACTTGGGAACCGGCAAGAATCAGAGATTCAGAGGCTGATAT
Source organism: Leersia perrieri (assembly GCA_000325765.3). Classification (NCBI taxonomy): domain Eukaryota; kingdom Viridiplantae; phylum Streptophyta; class Magnoliopsida; order Poales; family Poaceae; genus Leersia; species Leersia perrieri. The sequence goes on from CM002480.1 coordinate 25,052,979, forward strand.
TGCATTATTGCATACCAACAGAGTGCTATCAGTGACATGTTTTGGTGGCTTGGTGTCATCCCGCGCCAATTGAATGACCATTTGAAATGCACGTTCACATGCAGGCAAGTGTCGAAGAAAAGCACGAAGAACAGAAACACCTTACTCAATGTGCATATACAAACGCAAATGTGCAGAGCACAAACGAGTAATCACTCTTTAAACATCAAACTCCGTTATCACTATGAATTCCAATCTCAAACTTCAATTCCCAAGTTCCAGGGGCGGAGACAGGAGTAAGGCAACTAGGTCAGAGCCCTGCTCCTGGCCTCAAAATTCTATTCAAACTGCACATTGAAATTTAAAATTGGTTGATCAAAGGACAAATTTATATGAAGTTAAGTAGTTTACCTAGTTTTGTGTAAATTTTGGCTTGGCTTCGCCACTATAAAGGTCCCAACAGTATACAATCGATTTTCAGTCTTAGAAGACAAGTCTAAGCTAATCACAATATACCTTACGAAACATGATTACTAGAATTACATACAACATTGATATGTTCGTTGTACCAATATCTTGTACTCTTTTCAATCCAAATATAAGAATCTACACATCCTATTTGTGCGAATCTGGATATATAGAATCGTAGTAATCTGTAGTGCTAAGATGTGACTAAATATGATATTAAGCTATTACATTCTGGGGAAGGAGTACGTAGCTAGGAACATAATTGTGAGGATAGTGATAAATTGGTATGGAAACAACGAATACATGTTTTGGCGTTTGTTTACACCGATGGATGGATCGAATTCGAGGAGTCTCTTGGAGCACAAGCGATCCATGTTTCTCCTAGTTAGAAACTGTTCGTGCAAAACAGATCATCTAACTTTTTAAAAGAACTGGATCTTCTGACTCGAGTTGCTACGTAAATATTGGGATTTTTAAGTATTCCGGATTACATGTGAGCCATCCATTATACTTCCTCTAGGTTAAAAAAAGACGCTTTGTATAAGGACATGACCTGCTTCCGTCGGAGGATCTAGTTCCATGTTATTGACCACGTTACTCCGACCTTCCGCGTAAGAGGATACTCATCCGTGTTTGTGGGAGAGAGTGTATGTATGTAGCCTATGCGATGCAACGGTGTCAGTATGAGTGTCAGCTGGCCTGGGGAAGAAGCAGATAGCGGCCGACGGACGGCCACGATTTTGTCCAATGAAGATTGCAGCCCGGATCAGACGGTGCCCCCCGGCTGCTGCGTCCCTGCTGCTAGCTCCTGCTTTGCTTGCTTGCTGCTTGGGGAGCAGTCCTCTGAATGGCCGTGAGCGCCAGTCCCTGGGGCCTGATTTCACTTCCAAGCAAACCGGGATAGGTCGTCGATCGGTCGCTAGTTCCGACGCACTATTCCAGAGTTGGAGTCCGGGAAAGTGCGTGGATCAAATACTCCTCCGACTGGCTTGTTCAAAAAAGTATTTTGGATTGGATTGCACATCGAATATTTGACCAGATATCAAAAGATTATTTCTGTGACTAATTAAAAACTAATTATATAAGATGTTAGAAAACCAAATATGTCATTATAAGTGGGTTACTGTAATATTTATGTCTAATCGGGGACTAATTAGGCTTAAAAGATAATGTATGTGTGATGTTTTTAGAAAAAAACTTTTTGGTACTAAAAAGCCCTAGCTCATTCGTTCACAGCACCATAGCTCACGACCTTATGGTGTTGTGTGATTTGTAATTACTCTACTACTACGTACTAGTTAATATGATCCGTATGACCATTCTTAAAAAAAAATGATCCGGATGTTCACGGATTTTGACTACAGCCTTACGAAGATATTACCAGTAACACATTTAGGCCCCATTTGATTCAAACGAATTTCTAGTAACCAATGGCACTACAATCTTGAGTTATATGATGCCATTGCTTAGCAATATCTTTCTTACTTCAAACGCCTCGGCAAAATCAGGTTGACCAAACATCTATGTACAAAGCTAGGCTGCTTTTACCGTGCTATAGAGTATACTTTGGCCTTGTTTAGTTCCCAAAATATTTTGGGTTTAGGTGTCACATTAACTTTTGACCGAATGTCGGAACGGGTTTTAAGACACGAATGAAAAAACTAATTTTATGACTAGCGTGAAAATCGTGAGACGAATCTTTTAAGCATAATTAAGTCGTCATTAACATATGTGGGTTACTGTAGTATTTATGGCTAATTTTGGTCTAATTAGGCTTAAAGATTCGTCTCGTCGTTTACAACCCAACTGTATAATTAGTTTTATTTTTTATCTATATTTAGTGTTTTATGCATAAGTACAAAGATTTGATGTAATGTTTTTGGAAAAAAAAAATTTAGGAAACTAAACCGGGCCTTACTTTTGCAAAGAGGGTGAGGGCGGATCTGCTTCGAGCCCTCAACGAGCCAATGTAATGGGCCGTTCCCCAGTGGAACGCTAAGGGTTAGGTTCGTTGCCGATCATCGCAACAGTGCGTGAAGTCTAGTTAAACTAGGACTAATATACGAAAACATTTTAATTCTAAAAAAATATACGAAAATATTTGATAACCGTAGAAACATTTTGTCACTCGCAAGAAATGAAAATCCTGTACTAACAAACAATATACTCCAAAGAACGGTGTAATCTGCACCATGTATACTCCAATGAGGCAATAAACAAGATTTAATCTCACAGAATAGAAATAAACTAGCATAGAAAACATTCCCTCTTGGTACTACTGTTACTCCAGAGAAAAATAAGCACTTCTGATTTCATAACACAACACCGAGACAAACGGAAGCTAATCACTGTTAGATGTAAGCTACTCCTGCAAACAAGAACTGCTGATTTCCGCACATAGCACAGAAACTAAACTTAAATAACAATCCTGCCGTGTGCTCCGTACTGCAAACAATCAGCACTCCTGATTTCAGAACAGGATACAAACTAACCCTGTTGCATGCTGCATTCTTCACTCTCCGGCAAAAAAGAAACATTACTAATCCTCCTCTTCCTCTTATGTACTCTATATAATCTTAACGGACAAGCAGCACACCAATGCTGCGGTTTCAAGGCACAACTATGTAACCCATCAAGATCAAGTGACCAGTGCAAATTAACAAACCTACAGATGATATCCTAGATTGAACCAAGACAAATCCAACTAGCAGCCTGCTCTGTACATAAAATCTTCTTGTACTTGAACGAAAAAAATATACAGCAGATTTCTGATAGCCAGAACAATCGAGACTGCAAATTACAATCTACTCTAGTAAACAAGCACATTGACCTGTGTTGATACAAACAGACATGAACAACATTGAAAACATATCAGACAACCAAAAAGGTAGGAAAAGACTGATCAAGTATGCTTTTGATGTAAAACACAAGTGAAGCTAAATCCTAATCATAGTACTGATACATTCAGTAGGATTTCACCACTATGAATTTGTGATGTCCACATATCAGTTTATATGTACATACTACCAACGTCAAATATATGGGGAAAGAGAGATACCGGCTAAACTATAGTATAGCAAGAAATCCATTGTCCGCTAGAAGTTAATCGTACAAACAACTACGTATCAAATCCATATAACATTATGATGTAGGCACCTAGGTTTCTATAAGCCAAAATAATAGCCAAGTTGTCACAGAAAGGCCACATATGATGTAAGTAAAAGATGCATACTTGAAAATTATCATACTATCTCAGATATAACACTTGAAAACAAGCATAACATCACAGAAAGACCAGATCACATCGTGTAATCAAGATGCATACTTGATAATATCTTAACACCATCCATAGTAAACATCCTTGCTTGGCTATTACAACGCCATAATCAGTTCAATACCAAAAAAACTGCATACTCGAACGAACAAAAGTACAAAACTACTAGTGGGGAACAAAAGAAGCCATGGGTAATAACATAATTATACTCCCTCCTCCGTCCCATTTTAATTGGCGCTGGTTAGGTTCATACATTCAAATACGGCGGGAGTATTAATGTTGAGAGACGGGGGAGAATTCGAGTTCGAATTCGAAATTCGATCTAGATCTACTTCTCGGAAGAGTTGGGGCCGCGCTTCTTGCCGAATCCGACGACGGCGGTGACGAAGCGGCGGTTGTACTGCATCCTCTTGTGGGCGCGGCCTCGTGGCTTCTTCTTCTTGTCCTGCTTCGCCACCTTCGGCGTCTGCCCCCTCACCTTCCCAGCACGAGCCAGCGATCCGTGAACCTTACCTGCGCCGATCCAACCAACACCCGCGTCAATAACCCCATCAAATCACAGCTCTACAACCAGAGGAATCGCGAGGAAGAGAGAGAGAGAGGAGGAGGAGATGGTTACCCATGGCGGCGGCGGTTGGAGACGATTTGGGAAAACGGCCGCGGAGAGAGCTAGGGCTTCGGCTTCGGCGGCGGCGGCTGGTGTGAGAAGACGAAGCCCTAGATGCGTGGGAGAATTTATAGGGGATCCGGTGCTGGGCCGGAATACTCTCTTGGGATTATCGGCCCATTAACTGGATATCCGTTAATGGGCCGGAATATTCTCTTGGGCCTTTAGAACTGTCGGCCCACGAAAAGCCCAGTGAAAAGGCGTAGTGTAGTGGGGAGAAGTGGGAACCCTCGCTGCGGCGCGGCGCGAGCTCACGACTCATCTCTTGCGGCGGCGGCGCGAGGAGAGGAGAGAAGGGAGAAGAGGAGAGGAGAGGGGAGAGGATGCCGCGGCCGGAGGTGCAGGCGCCACCGGAGATATTCTACAACGAGTCGGAGGCGAGGAAGTACACTACCTCCTCCCGTATCATCGAAATCCAGGTGAGCTTTTTCTGCTCAGTTCACGGTGCTGATTGGAGTGTGGAGGAATTCGATTCGTCCGTTTCGGTACTAATGTTTGGTGTCTGTTCCAGTCGAGGATTACCGAGAGGGCGTTGGAATTGCTTGCGCTGCCCAACGATGGGGTCCCCAAGCTGCTACTCGATATTGGTACGATCCATCTCTTCCTGCTTATAGAAGTATAGAATGCTCAACGATGTGTTGCTTTGAGAAAAAAAGATTTTTTTTATAATTAATTTAATGGCTTATGAATTTCAGGGTGCGGTTCTGGACTTAGTGGTGAGACATTGACAGAGCAGGGACATCACTGGATTGGTTATGATATTTCAAAGTCGATGCTTGGTGAGCAACTAGCTTTGTTACTAAACCTCAAGGAAATTTTGGCTTATGGCTTGTATTTTTCCTAAGAGCTTTAAATTTATTAATGCAGATGTTGCTCTCGAGCGCGAAACGGAGGGTGACCTGCTTCACGCAGATATGGGCCAGGTATAATATGCATCTTGTCAGTGGATGGCCCAAGAAATTTCAATTTCATATGTTATGTTTATGCTTAAAATTGGTGTGTGCTAATACTCATAGCCCTAAGGGAAACTCTTGCCTTGCTTAATTCCTAGTAGCTCACTTGCAGGGACATACTTGATCATACTAATATTGCTATGTTATTTACCATGAGTCTATGATTATCCTCAAAATCATTTATAATCAACTCACTGAACGTAATGGTAGTCTGGGACGTCAATCCTTTCAGGAGTGCAAAAGAGAAGAGAATTAACCCAAACAATTGGCTTCTCCCAGAACACTACGATTTCTGAATGCCTATAGTTCTTTTGCACATTCTTGGCAACCTTTGCTTAACACAACTACAGCATTCTCTTCGCAGTTGCTTCACCACAACTTTTCAGCTTTAAGCCACTCTATTTATATTTATATTGAGTCATGTTCCAGGGCTTAGGTTTGCGGCCTGGAGTTATTGATGGTGCAATCAGTATTTCAGCAGTTCAGGTAATCTTTAGTAAGCTGTATGTTACTGCAACAAACTGATCATGTTTATCTCAAGTTCTCAGTTTTTTTTTTCTCAATTCTCAACTGTTATTTTTTGTTTGACTATGCAGTGGTTGTGCAATGCTGACAAGTCTTGTCACAACCCAAGATTGCGGTTAAAGTGTGTATTTATTTCCTTTTCTCTTAGTTTGCCTACAACTAGATGGTCCAGACCTTAACCTTGAGTCCTTGACACATGCATAATTTTCAGGGCTTTCTTTGGATCGTTATATAGATGCTTAGCAAGGGGAGCAAGAGCTGTTCTACAATTTTATGCTGATAATGTGAAACAGAGTGAAATGATTGTGACTGCTGCCATGCGTGCTGGATTTGCAGGCGGAGTGGTTGTTGACTGGCCTCACAGGTGACGATTTTATTACCTCACCAGAATTGTGTGTTCGTATATGCTCAACACTGTAAATTTTGTGACTGATATACAATTATGGGCATGTATTGTTTCTTACAGTTCAAAAGCAAAGAAATCCTACCTTGTCCTCACTTGTGGACCACCTTCTCTAAATTCATCCCTTCCAAAGGGTAAAGGCCAAGATGGTGCGATGTGTAGTGATGATGATGAAAGCGATGATGGAAGTGGCGATGATGGTGAAGCCCAAACAGTAAGCCCGTTCTTGACAAGCTTACATTACAATATGTTATGTTTCTTATTGTTTAAACAGTATGTCTCTTTCTTTTTCTATAGCTTCCCCTTGATATTGTTATATTGCACCCTTTACATGATCTAAGTTGTGATACCTCTTTTTTTCAACCACCTCTCTACCAACCTCAGCTTGCATTGGCCCTGTTGAAGTTTAATAACTTATTATTCAGATTTACCTTAGATGTTTAATAGTTATAGAAATGCTGCTGTCTCGGGTGTTCCAGCATTATGGTTGTGCTTAGTCTAGGATCATCCAATTCACAGTTAATTTGCGTTCTTTCTCTATTTTATAGGACCTTATAATATATTGTTTTTCCTCCCAATTGATGTCTGATTAACTTAGATAAATGTCAATCCTTTTTGGCGTGCAGGTCGGCATATATGAACGAAATAGGCCAAAGAAAAGGCAGAAGACGAAGAAGAACGGCAAGGGCAAGTCCTGGCTGTTGAACAAGAAAGAGCAAATGAGAAAGCGAGGACGCGAAGTGCCCGCGGACACAAAATACACAGGGCGGAAGCGGAAAAGCTACTTCTAATTTAAAGTGATTCATGGAGTGCCTGTGCCGCCTAGACATATTACCCGTTTTGTCGCAGTAGTTCATTAGAATTGCAAGAGTTTATGTTCAAGAGTTGGGTGAAATGGTGAATGCGCTCTCTCTGTACACCATATGAGAGCCGTTCTTGATTTGTAATCCTATCTAGGAGTATCAATTTTGACAATGATGTGACAATCCGTGTCTTCCTTGTTGAAGGATCCAGGTATTATATGCTTGTTTGCAATCTTGCATGTGCTTTGGCAAGATCTGCCCAATTTGATCTCGACGAAATGGTTTGTTCAAATTCCCGGTGAGTGATGTTGACACGTGGCTGTGCTGCTGGTAGTGGTTAAACAATGTTTATGGTGTACTGGTTGGCCCATGAATAGTTGGTTATTGTTAAAGTCTCTCCTACAATGGTATGACTAAAATTTAGCGACAAGATGGGCCCACCTTGTTGATCTCAGGCATAAAAGTACATACTAAGCTAAAGCTATTTTTCACGATGTATATGATCGACTTAAGGCTAACTTTTTGCCCTACTGAAGAGTAGCAGCATGCGTGGCTCCGCTAGTCGGCTCTGGAATTCTGGATAACGTGCACAAAAACACACACGCACAATACAAAGCTAGCGCCAACAACGCCATGGCGATTGCTTGCGCGGTGTCGGTGGCCGCGCCGCCGCTAACCGGCAACTCCAACTCGTCGTCGTCGGCGCCGCGCGGCGGTTTCCGGCGGCAGTGGCGCGGCAACCGCCGCTCCCACCCCCGGCCTCGTGGCGTGGCCGCTCGCTTCTCCGGCAAATCCGCCGACGCCGACACCAAGGCCCGCATCGAGGTCAGTCAGTCAGTGTGCACGCCACACTGCTCGCTCGCTCGTCCGCGCTCTACGACTATCTCTTTCGCCTTAATTAATTCCTCCCGCGCTCGCCGCGGTTCGCGCCTTCGTGCTGCTCACCTGATTGCATCCACGCTGCCATTGGGACATTTCTTCATTTTCTCTCAGTTAGGCGTCTAAATTCTAATCCACAGCTTTAATCGTGTTGTTTTGCCCCCCAAAAAACACAGAGAGATCTTCAAATAGCTATGCTACATTGCTACAGACTAATCCGCAAGTTTTTTATATGCTTTCCAGCAAAAATCTCGTGTATAGCTCATTAGTTCTACGCTGAATCAAACCATTTGCTTATTTTTTTTGTGTTGCATAGGATGATGACTCGAGCTACCTGTGGAAATTGGGCCTTGGGTCCGTCGGCGGCGCAGCGGCTATCAAGTATGGAAGCATCCTGTTACCTGACATCACAAGGCCAAACATCGTGGTGGCGTTGTTAATGGTGTGCATACCTGTGGTTGTTGCTGTTGTGCTCTTGCTCAAAGTCAGCTCGAGTGAGGACTAGCTTTCGTAGAAGCTACAGATGATCATGAGTTCATTATTCTCTCTTGTTTTTCATCGAATCTTGCAACAAAAGAAATTTCAGCAGCTGCTGAGTAGTCTTTTATGTGATTAATCGAAACTGGACTAGTCTTCTTATGTTTACAGATTCATGAGCTGCTTCCGAAGCTCAAACTCGCGGCTATAGTGCTCATTACGCTTGATCTCCGATTCACGTGTCGTACATGTCACTAGTTTTTTGTCCAGTTTTTGAGAGGTAGATGTAACAGCACATCCAGGTTTTGCTGTTTTAAGGCAGCTTCACTCTTTCACTCATCAGTTCTTGACTTGTTCAGGATCACGGCTGAACTCAAATCTCAACACAAGCTTCTGAATACAAGTTCCCTTAATTCTGAATTTACCTCAGAATTAAAAACCTCATGGTTGCTCACCTACAGACCTGAGATTCAAGATGTTCTGTTGCAGAAAATATATATTTACAGTGTGCGTTTGCTTTACTGATTTTGGTATCAGCAGCGCGTGACGTCAAACCATCACATGCTCTTGGAAATAATAACTGCAACTATATCAAAATCACCCCACTTTACAAGGATAACAGATTCAGCCTCTCCGTTGCCACTTCACAGCCTGTGAACTTCGAACCTCTCCAAAACGAATGCAACAGCTCGTGGGTTCCAATGAATTGAAGAATAGCAGATTGGGCAACACCATAATAATAATCAAGATAATGCATTCCGCAGTAACTATTTGCAGCCTTAAAGGTTGTCTTTTAGCCACTTGGCAGCCCCATTAGAAATGGATCTGAAAGAATTTAGTAAGCAACTTGGTCAACACAAATGTGCAAAGCTGCAAAGAATATAAGACAAATTCACAGTTTGCATTTTTGAACTTCAATAAAAGCTAGTGTTTTTACTTCTCTTCATTTCATATAAGCTCTCTTTCTGTTTCACTACCTCCCATTCCTTGGTTTTCTATCCCCCCGCCCCCTCTCTTTTTTTTAATAACACAATCAGGGTGGCAATAATGATGCATGAACATGAGCCAAACACCTTGCAGAAGCAATTGCACTGTAATAAAAAAAACAGTTAATACTTACCCTGCAAAATCTTTAAGTTTCTTCAACCAGTCACCCTCTCCATCATGTTGATCCGGATATTCTTGAGCAACATTACTTTCATTCTCTTGGCGTATGGCTGCAACTCAGACACAAGTCATAAGTACATTCCACGGATATATCCTAATTTCTTATCAAACCTTAGGTAGTAGCGCTAAAAGATCGAAATGGGTTCTTTGCTGGAGAGACGGGTAGTGCGGAAAGATATATCTATGCATATAGTATTCATGCTTACGTTTTGGCTTCAAAGGTGCACGACCAAAACCACTATTGCTCAAAGATGCAAGTTCCTCAAGTAGCTCCTTTTCTCGCCCGCTGCAAGAAACACAAATTCACAGAGATATGGGCTCAGTGATTATGTAGATTTAGAATATAGTGAATGTAACAGTATGTATTCGGAAGTAGATTCAAGTCAGGAAGCTAACCTTATGCGTTTGGGTATAGTGACCTTAATGGTGAATAAATGATCACCACGAACAGATGGCTTATTCAATGATGGAACGCCTTGCTTTGCTAGGACCACTACATCACCAGGTTGGGTACCTGGAGGTATTCTAAGTTCGCTAGCTCCATCAACAGTGCTGACCTGCTTGGAAGAAGGATATTGAAAGATCACACGAATCATTACAGGGCAATTTTTTTTCTCAGATCTGAAACAAATATCTATCAATAACTAACTCTGGTCTGAAACATCCTGGTTGTCAGAAAAAGTTCAAAACTCATATCAGTCTGAGCAAAACATATTTGATCAAAACTAGGACAACGTAGCTGCAGCATTGGTTAACTAACCTGAGCCAACTTGATCAACAATAAACTGATATAAATTTCATGTCAATGAAATGTTGACCTCAACTATAGGTCAGGCATATTACATCCTATAGTCTTGGATTTAGCTCAACTCAATAAAATGACGATCTGATGTCCGTGTAATCAAATCTATCTTAACAAGTAAACAAAAAATAGTACTACCTCCATCCCACAATATAGCAACCTAGGAGGGGATTTGACCCCTCCTAGGATAATGTATCTAGCACATGGACATGGCTAGATACATTGTCCTAGGAGGAGTAGCATAAATATTTGGTGCACCTTAAGGAATATTGAGTACAAATATTATGTTTGGTTTGCTAATCATTGTGCATTTTCTTTTTAATCACAAGAAAGAGTACACAACAAACACTAAGCAGACCATTAGAGTTAATCAACAATGTATACCGAACATCCTGTTCACAACCAATGTGATAGTTTTAGCGTGTTAGTATTCTCTGTTAATTAAAAAGTGAGAAGGTCCAGACATTCATTTCCTATTATTTGTATTCTTATTAATGAAGAAAGGCACTGAACTTTAACTAAATCTAAATATCATAATTGAATCATAACAAGAAAGATGCTACCTTTTTAACAGTGCCCAAAATAGCTTCAACGTAGGTTATTGAAACAGTTGAATACAGATTGATACCATCCCTTTTAATATCTGCTGGCTCCTCTATATCAAGGCAAACAAAAAGGTCTCCAGGAGGTCCTCTGTTTTCCAAATGTAAAACAGATTCAGGCACGTTTTTGTATACTAGCGCTAAGCATGGATTGTTTGGGCATCCATGCATAAAAAACATGTAAAAGGCAGATAAAATAAGATAAAGAGGATGGAGGCAAAGCAAGAGAGTAGAAACTAAAGCACCAGAAAACAATATGAGGATGTCAATAATCTATCTATTTGCTTCTAGGACTAATATCCACAATGTTCATATGAAGTATAGATAAGCTAAATATCGCACTCCGACAGATGAATCACTCACCCTTTTGGTCCCGCGTCACCTTCACCACGTACACGAAGAGTACTACCTTTGCTAACGCCAGGAGGAATTTTTACTTTGATCTCCTTTCTAACACGGACACGCCCCTCTCCAGCACATTTCTTGCAATACTCTGAAATGACTTCACCCTCTCCTGCACAAGTGGGGCAAATTGATACCTACAAAGTAAGAAAATTACAAGTTAATCACAAATACAATAAGTATCAGAAACTAAAACCATTGTATAGATAATTAGATATACAGGCCACCCTAATAGCTATAAATAATTTATTTTTCGGTCATTGTACCAGCTGAAACCTTGGGCTTCAAGTCTTCATCAATCCTATATATTAGCTATTGCTAGCTCAGTCCACAGTCAAGTGAGCAAAATAACATATGAACATAATAGTACATAGTATCATCTCTTATCAAGATTTGAAAACGTGTTTGGCTATCTATATATCTATATCCTTTTAATGATAGCACATTAATAAGAGAACCACTAGTGGACGGTGAGGGATGTGCGCATGCGCAGTGCTGAAAGAGCAAAATCATAACCATTCACGGTGCTGTATATTGTGGACTTCATAAAACATACTGTCTTTAGTTTACTCAATCAATAAGTATAGTCTTATTCAGTTGTTTTAATCTGTATTCATTTACCCATCTCAATTTAATAATAAAATGAAACAGTACTGTGAAAATAACCAAGGAGTTTTTTTTAAGGAAAACAACCAAGGAGTTAATATAGCTTATATTATGCTAAGCAATGACGAAGCAATAATGCTTTAACCCTTTTCTGGGTTTTACCTTCTAATTACTCTAAATGTCTGATATTAATGTATATTTTACACTATTATATTTGTGTAACAAAAAGCTGTTCACATCCTACTATATCTTGAAAAAAAACTTTTTATTTCCATGATATCTTGCTTATAATTTACTGCATCTGACCTTCTAGTGTTCTGTGATTAATGCTTATTTTCACATATGGCACCTGCCAAGATGCCATGTCACAATCACCAGATGTTCTTATGTAAATCACCGGAAATATTATGAATGTAATGGTTTTAAACAGGGGTATTCTATTATTACCTGGGAGAACAACCCAAATGGTGTCTGCTCAGTTCGCATTACTTGCCCTCGACCACCACATGTAGAGCATATTCTCATTTTCGAACCGACCTTCGATCCAGATCCAGCACATGCATCACATGTCTCCAAATGAGACAATATAATATCCTTTTCTGATCCAAATATTGCCTCTGAGAACCCCAGCGTCACATCATATCTGATGGGTATAGGTTTATGTCAGTCTATAAAGTACACTAGTTTGTATCACAAAATTATAGAAAATTTTAGGTAAAGCTGGTGTATTATCCACAGTCTGTTTGCGGAAACATTCTAGGTCACAAGAGCAAAAAATATTACCAATGTCAGAAATGTTTGAACTTAGATATTCCTGACCAAAAACACAAACAGGAACATAAAAACATTTTCCACAGAGAATGAATCAACACTACGATTTCAGGGCAATATAAATTGCTGCCCAAGCATGCTATTTCTGTAAGCTGTATTCCCAACCAAGCATGGGTAATAGGGGAGTTATAAGACCAAGATAACAGTAGTGCCAAACAACCATGATATCCTAGTGCCATGTCTTTGGAACAAGGTGGGAATAGCTAATGTGGATGTTAAGAAGGGAATAGCTGGCGTGGATGCTCACATGTAAATACTGAAAAGGGAAGATAAATGGTGGGAAAGATGGAAAATAGCATTAACGTAGTATACTGGAGTACCTTACATTTAAAAACTAGATTGAAATGTATGCAAATAACGCCAGGCATGCATAATCAGTATTAAAGTTTGTACTAACCGCAATAACCAGTGCAGCCATTCATATGATATTTAAACAGCTTTAGCAGATATTTTAACTAGATAAATACATTGGCATGAATAGCTTTAGATTTAATCCACTTTCCCTGTCAACAAACCTGATGTCTTCACCCTGAACAGCAGTGTTCCTCCTACGTGTCCTAAATGTGCCCTGGTCCATTCCAGAAAAGCCACCCATACTTGCTCCAAAGAATGTCTCGAATAGATCAAAAGGATTACTCTGCATACAGAAAATAACAAGTAAAAATCAGAAGCAATCTGTGAGCAAAAAGGGTAAGCAATAGTTAACAAGCATAATATGAGTCAGTTCACAGATAATGATATTATCACACTCAATATATTGCCTTGTAAATACTGATAGAAAAAATAGTTGAAAAGCAACACTGTCATACTGTGTAAGCTCCAGCTGAGCCTCCAACCGCACTCTTAACCCCAGCTTCACCGTATTGATCATAAAGCACCCTCTTCTTTTCATCTGATAGCACCTGATGACAATGAGATTAAGCACTTATAAAATGGGAAATGTAACACAAATAGAGAAACCAGAAGCTGTGATATTGTAAATCATTACAGTGAAAAAAATCCACAAGTCAGTATTAAAAGTCTATAACTTGTGTTGTGAGCAATATTCAATGCAAGCATATAGCAGATCAGTACATGAATCGACAAAATATGCTGAATTGGATACCTCATATGCTGCGCTTATCTCTTTGAACTTATCAGTTGCTCCAGGTTCCTTATTGACATCAGGATGATACTAAAAACAAAAATGAAGATGCTATCATTAACACTTTTCTATTAAAATACAAGGGTACATGTTGTGTGAATCTTGGCAACCTGATAATACAGTAAAAGCATGCCACTTTGTAAAGTGCACAAAAATCCCATAGTAAAATTTTTAGCCATAAACAATCAGCTCAGAAAACCCTCGAGGACTTGTTCTTAAGGGTATTTGAAACATTAGCTAACTTGCAAATAAGATCCTCTCCTAGGTTAAAAGGCATGCTTTTCCATGTAGGCTTCTAAGGTTTTGACAATTCCCTTGTTTGGCCCAAAGCAGGTGACAAAACAAAGGGAACCTTCAGAGGTCCTGCTTTATTTGCAAGTATATTATTCTATTTTGCCCATTTCAGCTCCAAACCCTGCTATGCATCTATGGTTATAAAGTAGTAAAAGAACATGACTGAATGCAAGAATTTTGATCAGATATCTAGGCTTTGTCCAAAATAGCAGCCAACATAGTGCAACGGTCCAGAACCCCACTGACCAGTGCCACAGCAGCAGGCAACAATGTGGGTGGCTCCTTCATAGCACACTCAGGCCACTCATCCACTGAGAATTTCAGAGTTGAAGGTTTTAACACCAATATTGCTAGAACCAGTGAAAAAGGACTTCTAGCCATAAAACGAGAAGTGGAACACAATAATGAGGGCACCATTTGATAATATCACAAGAAGTTGCTCTAAAGGTCGTGGCTAATTATCTAGCTTTAGTAACAGTAAATAGTTCAGTCCTAGTAGTTCCCAGACTCTTGCTTAGGCTCCTGCGATGAGCCCCTTTTGGCTTTTGATTTCTTTCTTTTTAGCTTGCTTTTTTCTGTGATAGCTGGTAACCCCAGCATATTTATTCTGCTTTCTATAAAAAGCAGGGCCTCAGCCTTTCATCTAAAAAAAAGTCATGGCTAAATGTCGTACTTTATCCAGGAGAAACATCGCCTGGTGAACAAAACAATGCCTTCTACCATGTGCAGAGAGCTGATCTAGTCTTCTGGTAATAGTTGCATTGTATCACTTCACCAAAATCAAAGCAATGTCACTTTGTGTGATCCAACGAATTCCAACATTGGTGATTGTGCAGTCCCAACATGACAACATCATCTAGAAAGTAATCAAAACACAGTACTCCTATAAGGCGAATACGCTTTATCAAAACAAAATAAGGCCACTTTGTGTGATTCAAAGAATTCCAGCATTGGTGATTATGTTATCGTGTACTCCCAGGTCCCAAGTACCAACCGCACGAAGTCATCTAAAAAGCAATACAAGAAACCTAAAACACTCCTATAAGACGAGTAAAATCGAAGCTTGATGTGGGAGGGGACAATCGCCGAGCACCTGGCGGGCAAGCTTCCGGTAGGCGGCCTTGATGTCCTTGTTGCTCGCGGAGCGCGGCACGCCGAGCGTCGCGTAGTAGTCGCCCGACGCCCACACCACCAGCCCCCCTCCGCGTCGCCTCCTCCTCGGAGGCCTCCCTCCATGCCTCGGCGCGGCGCACGCGAGCGGGAGGGCGCCGCTCCTCGCGGCGGCGGCGAAGTGGACCCCGCGAGGAGAGAACGCAGCGGCGGAGCGGGAGGAAGGCGACGGATTGGAGGGCGCCAATGGGAGCGTGGAGGTCGCGAGCGCCATTAAGCCAGCCAGCGCAGCAGCTGCGCCTTCTAGAAGCTTCTAGAGCGGGGGGCGCGCGTGCTCGGCGTCGCGGCCGAGTTTTGGGGCTCTGGAGAAGACACAGCGGCAGTTTGGGATGGGAAGAGGGGACACGATGTGTGTGCAGAGTGTGGGCCCGGACTGTCAGTTTCCTAGTAGTATACTATTGTGGGCCCGCACTGTCAGTGTCCTAGTAGTATGATTGGATCGTTTGTTCGATCCTTTCATTCATAGTCCCCATGCCTGCGTTTGAGGAAAGAAACAAGACACGTTCATGGCATGAACTGAAGTACTGAACCATACTAAGCATGATCAACCTTTTTTTTCCACGAACATGAATCAATACCTCAGATCTCTTTATTTCTACAATCAGTAACCAGTAATACTCCAGTAGAATACGGTCCGTACAAATCATTGTAAAACTACTCAAAATTTAAACTCCACTTCAATATCTAACTGATGTGAATTCCGAGTGTTGTAAACATGATCATCTCATTGTTCAGACACATATGTAAACATGATCGGTAGAACCATCCTAAACGTGACCATATTTTTCAGTCGAACAAAAAACAAATAGCTTAGATCATTTCATTTCAAGTACTTTTAGTGCTCCAATATGAGAATACAAATAACATCGTAAAATCAATACCTTAGGTCACTTCATTTCTGCAACCAACAGAATATTGTCAGTACAAATCATGTAAAACTACTCAAATTCTGAACTCCACTTCAATGTCTGAATTGAATCATGTGAATTTCCAGTATTCTAATATATGATTATCTCATTGTTCAGACACATCTGTAAACATGATAAGTAGAACCGTCCTAAACATGATCATATTTTCCAGTTGAACAAAATGAACAGCTTAATTAGATCATTTCATTTGTAGGTACTTTTACTTAGTTCTCCAGTAGAAGAATACAATAAGCAGATATCGTCGTAAACTACTTACAATATCTTACTCATATGAATTTCTAGTTCTCTAAAATATGATCATCCCATCAATCAGGCCCATCTGTTGCATATACACTCCCTTTTCTTTTTCCTAGAGGCTAGAGGTTACTACCTACTGCATTTGCAACTATGTAAGCATTTTGCTAGTATAGAGGAAAGCTGGGGTCAACTTCCTTAGCCCAGGACTCAAACCCACCGGTGACATCACTAGTATACAGAAACCCATTCTCACGGAGGATCTGCAGGGCGACCTGAGAATCATTGCCTCGCCGGCACATGACGTATACAGGGCAGTGCTGTTGCCCGCTGTTCTTCCCTGACGTTTCTGCCATTTCCTTTGTCGCGTCTCGCAGCAGTGGCAGCTTCTCTTCCAGCAGTGAGAGTGGGACGTTGATGGAGTGAGCTATGGATGCTATCTGGAAATGGTGCGATGGCCGGACATCCACCAGCAGGTGTGGCTTGCCGCTGTCGAGCAGCCTCTTGTAGTCTCTGCAGCTCACCCGGGCGTTCTCCGGGAGAAGATTCAGGCTCAGCGTTGTTGTCTGCATAGTGTCAATTCAGCAGAAAGTAAATAGGAATGATAATACCATACTCAAACATTTGGGATGATACAATCCTACAATAATCCAACAAAAAAACTGAACCTTACATTTTTGCCCGTCGTAGATTGTGCAAAGCTGTCGTAATCAAATTCCATGAAGTCTTGCATGGTGAAAGCAGGATTTTCTCCACAGACCTTGCAAGTTGGTGAACTGCCATGAATCTTGACCTGCAGGAGGGACTCTGATGAAGGTTGTTTAGCAGTCTGAATTGTTGAACATAATGAACTGACTTACCATCCCAATATGTGAGGACAGTGCATCAAAGAGTAGCATTCTTCCACAGAGAGGTTCACCAATAGAGGTTGCAACCTTTATAGCCTCTAATGCTTGTAGACAACCGATTACTCCTGGAACTAACAAACAAAATGTTGGCATTGGATCATTCACGTAGAATATGTGGATCAGATGTCCAAAACAGAGCTAATCTGAGCTAAGAGAAGTATATTTACATGTACACAAACAAGAAAACAATCTCATGCATCAATGAAATACATCTATAGAATTCCTATACTTATTCGATTAGAAGGAAGCTGGAGTGCTTCAGAGCATTTTTTAGTTTATATGTAATACAACCAATAGTTTGGCTTAGCTTAACCTGGGTGGGGCTTAAGTTTGCCCCCTTTACCGATCCTCGACAGTCTAATGTCGTGATGTAATTGTAACTCACTCCCTTTAAATCTTAATAAAAATTAGGTCGGCCTCCTTCGGCCGGCCTGGCCAAAAAATTTTTTGTAGTAGGTACTTTTCTTCATCTTTGTACAAGCAGATATGAGATACAGTATTTTCTCCTAATGCGAACATCAAGAATACAATAAAAGGATTTCATTGCCTTCGTCAGAAATATCAGGAAGCTGGCATTTCAAAGCAACTTTCAGTGACAAATAGGTCCTGTCCAGTATAGGAACAATGATGCATCCACTATCTGAATTCTCAATTTAAGTGTTCTCCAATTCAGGGGACAATCTTGGGAAATCATTAGATATTATATGTGTATTATGATAAGTGTGTTACTTGAAAGAAATGAAACATGTAATTTATACCCAGGAATATTAAATGATATATGCTCCTGTGGATATCAAATGAGCAAATATTTCCCATAACAATATAAATGCAAAGGTTGTATATCTGGGAGAGAGTTAGGTAGTGTTTGGATGGTGGAATGAATTACAAAATGATCAACATACCTTTCCATAGGGTGTTTGTTGCTACGTAGAGAAGTTAATTACTTACGTATTCCAAGAATACCATTATCGGTGCAACTCTGCAATGCTGCTGCTGATGGTGGGTCTAAATCAAGACACCGGTAGCATGGACTTCCATTGTGATGATAAACAGTCAACTGTTAGCAAATGTTCCGATGAGTTTACCAAAATGAACAGATAATCAAGGCCATCGCGTTGCTACAAACAGCAATACCTGTCCTTCTAGACCTACTGCTGCACCAGATATAAGAGGCTGAAAGAGGCAAATGATATCTGAATCAGAACTTTATCAATGAAAAAGTGCATTGAGCAGAACTGACAGAAGATAATTAATTGTGGTCAGTTGTTCAGCTACCAAAATTTGAACCATAAGGTACAAGCTTGCCAAGTAAGTGGAGCTAACACAGCAGAAAGAAGTGGTTTCGACTTGTATTTACCATCATTAACAGAGATCATGAAGAAGTGAACTAAGCTGAACCTCATACCTTGTTCATCAGGACACAACAATCACTCATCATGTACCGACTAGGAAGGTTGTCTGTTGCATCAACTATTACATCATATCTGTGATTCTTGAGTAGTCTTGAAAACAAGAATAATAGTTAATGAATTGAAAGGGCAGGAATGGACATTTCCTTTTGCATCGTCAAGGATACTGTTGCACAACATCCAAAGCATTACCGCGATTCAAGGTGATAGGATGCTCGAACACCTTGATAGAGGAATTAATCCTATTCCATAACAACATATATAGACTTAATCAACATCACTCTGCACGTGCAATAAACAAGATCGCTTTTACCGATTGACAGTACAAATGACATTATCTTACGCACGGCAAGCAGCAGCAGCTGACTTCACCTTTGGTTGTCCAACAAATGCTTCTGTGTGTATTATCTGCAAAAAAGCATTTCGCCGAAGGATATAAGATCTCTCAGATAGTTATATGCACTACAAGACTTTTTGTTGCCAAAAAGCCAATTGCACAAGTCTACGATAATGGGGTGCACAAGTATTTCAGCTTAGCTATTCAAGTTATCACAATCAAATAAGCCCCTGGCTTGGTCTGAATGTAATGAAACTGTTAGGCTATATACTAGGTAGTGAGTCAGTTAAATAACCAACTAGGGTGGCATTTATCTTAGTGAATCGAGTTTATAATGATATCAGTCAAACATGCTAGATTTTAGGTGCTGAGTTAGGTTTCACGTAAGCTAGTTTGCGACAAATTTTCGCCGGGACGGTTAAGGATTATAATCGATGAAAATGACTTCCCAGGAAGTCAGAACATTATAAACAGAGTTTGAATAACATCACGTTAGAACAAAGTACAGGAGAAGATGAAGGACATGTAAAGTCAAACAAAGTACGGATACCTGACGATGCAGGTTGTGAAGTTCAACTTGATTGCCATCAACAATACCTAAGCACCCTAACAAAATACACCAAATCCATAGATCATGTCATGGAAAATTAATCACTAAATACATCATCTCGCTTGATCGAACTAACAACAGTTGTTCCTCAGGAGAAATCGACCTTCTTTTCGAATGAACTAGTATAATAAGTTGATAACTGATACCTTGATGAACAGCTTTTTGTTGTAAAGGAAATTGCAGTCATATTTTCCCAAATCAAACTTATTATACTTGTTCATTCGAAAAAAAGGGGAAATTGCTTTTACCAACGCCACAAGCAGCCAGATACAATGCCACAGGCGATCCCAATCCTCCGGCTCCGACCACCAGGATTGATGACTGGGAGAGTTTCCGTTGTCCTGCGGTAACCACCAAAGTAAATGAGTGGTGGTGGCGGTACAATCTAGAGCCAAGTAATTAATAATAATTAAGCAGCGATACCTGAATATGACGCTTAATTAATGACATGTATACCTTCAAGGCCAAACTCCGGGAGGAGGAGATGGCGGCTGTAGCGGCTGATCATGTCGGCGGCGGCGGCGGCGGGGAATCCCATGGTCTCCTCTTCGGCGCGTCGGAGCTGCGACTCGAGGAGGCGGATGCGGGAGTCCAGCTCCTCCCTCTCCGCGCGCAGCCTCTCGAGCTCGCGCGCGATCGCCTCCGTCCTTCCCCTCCCGCCGTCGCCGCCCTCCATTGGAGCGGTGCGGCAGCCTGCACTTCTGCACTTTGTTGCGGATGCGGAGCATTTAAGTTGCGGTTGGAGTGTGGCATTTGCACGGGCTGATGAAAACTGTTACCAGCCACATACATCACATGTACGTTTAATTCAACCCATCAGACGGGCAATTGTACAGTATCAACGTTAATGTTCGTCACATTTAGTGACCATGTGTTTATCAGTGGTACACAGTTAAATTATTTCTCTCTGCACTTCCTCATTTTTTTAGAATTCAAGAAAACCTCACGTTGGGTCCAATGTAATACATAACGAACCATATGATATA
>CM002480.1:25073937-25114009 GCA_000325765.3 Leersia perrieri
ACAACATGTATTGATACAATTAATAACAAACCATAGATTTAAGGCAATTTACAACCGCGCCATTATAATTATGCAAAGTTGGAGATATGCCAATAGTATTTCACTGATATGTATGGTTCACGTGAGTCATTGACACGTGGATCAGGATGACATATCTTTAATTTAACAAGATTATAATGATATGGTTGTAATTTTCCATAGGTTGATTTTAGAAGGATACATTGACACACATGTACAGCTTATGTGCCATACTTCATGTCGGCTAGGCCCACTTGTCAAGTCGACTGAAACCTACTAGGGTTGGCCCGTGCCTATGAATTAAAGTTGATATTACAATATAAGTATATCCGTAACACTGATTTCAATGTAGAAATATTCATAGGTCTCCAACTAACGAGGTGCCTGCGAGGAGAATATTATGAATTCAAAATCATCAAATTGACAACTGTGGTGACATAAAGAGTTTAATTTCTCATTTCTGTAATCATTGGTAAACTAGTTATAAACATTTATTGTGCAACGCATAGAGTATTTCAATATCCTGACTACTCTAAACAAAATTGGTCTTACTTAACCCCTAAACTATACACAAATACTCCCTTCAGTCTTTTATGTTTGCGTTAACGTTAAACAAATATGGATGGAAGTAAGTATGAGAGGCTAAATTTGATCTACAAGTAGAGGCTAAATGTGTTGCACGATCCAGTAGTAACCCATTCTTAAGCGAAGCTGAGAGCCCAATTACATAAAAAGCGGAAAGCCCACCATCCACTCCGCCCGTGTGTCTACTTCTACCCATCCCTCTGACCATCTAGGGCCAGGCCTCCTAAAAAAAAAAAAAACTGACCATCTCGGCCCTTGCCCATTTCCTCCCTCTCCTTCCTCGCGGCGGCGGCGTGCGATATGGCCGGTTGCCGCGGGAGCGAGCGGGCCGGCGGCCGGGAGAGATCCGATGCAGCAGGCGTCTTCTGATTCTTCAGTGACGACCCCTACGTCCGGAAGGTATCGCCGCGCCGTTCCATCTCCCATTCTCGCATAAACCCTAGATCACTTGGTGTAATCCTTTCATTTAGAACCGTTTACACGGATCCGTTTAATGAGATCTGCTTGGTTTGCAGTTTCGCGATTCATACCTTTCAACATGATTCTCTATCTGTTTAACGACTGCGATCTGTTTGTCTTCTCTTGTTGTACATTTGGGGATTCCTTTTATTTGCGCTCTTATGCAAAGTAGAATAAGGAGGAAGTGCAATGTACTTTATATTCTTCTTTTATGTGGGATACTACTATACTCCAGTGATGACTGAATTCGCATCATATATCGTTCCAATTCCTGAATGCAGCTCATGCGGGACGCTGCATATTTGTTGATATGAAGAGACATCTGAGGAGTTTAGTTCGTTGTTTTTTTATCACCTGATGTTGAAGATTTTCTTCAGTCGTCTTCTTGGATTTTTGGGTTTATTTCTAAAAGGAAACCATTCCATGATCTGTGGTGCAAACATGTGTGGAGCTTCAAATACGATAGCATAACGACAAACCTTTTTCTTGTTTGCAGAGTTGATGATGAAGTTGCTCTTAAGCTCCTGAGCAAGACAGATGAGAGATGCTACCATAGAATATCAAGCCTCAAGCAATAGAGCTATAGAGCAGCCAGCAGTCCCAGCCTACCGGCATAGTAGAACATCAACGGCAAACGGTTACTGTCTTACTCACATTCTACTCCAGTGCAGAAAGGACACTTTACCCACCCTATGAATCTCCAGATATATGTCCAATTGCGTGATGAACTCGGTCAACAAGCAGACCTGCAGATCGTCACGTTTGTTGCCTGCCATTCTGACCTCATTCGTGATCAGGCTGCTGTACTCTGCAACCGCATTGACAGGAGTACATCACAATGTTTGAGAGCTTAGCAAAGTCAAGTTATTCTTGGAGAACCACTCGATACTTAAACCAGAATTCTTAATCTGATGGCCATCCCATGTTTGAGAAATGTATTCCAATGTTTGGTTCACTAGATTATTTGTTTGAAGGGATGGTTCACTAGATTTTGTGTTCCCAACTTTCTTGATGGCTTGAACTGTACAGTGTACTGGGTACTATGTTAGTACTATCATAGACGTATTATCACGGTCAACCTATTTGTTGTTCACTCTTTGTTTTTTGAGTCACTACAGAATTAGTTCAGCAAGATTTTGTAATCATTATTAGCATGTATCAATACACTTGGAAGCTGATCTAACTTCCTCAAGTCTTTCTTTACCCGCTTGGACTTGTACTCCCTTTTGATGATGTGAATTCTCCATTAATAACTAAACCGAAGTGTTTATTGGCTCAGTGTAATGGCGCATCTTTTTGTCAACTATCGTCGAAGTTTTTGTGTTACAAGTCTACAAGTGAGAACAAACATAAATACTCATCTTAATATGAGGTGTTTATCCTAAGTCAAAAAGTAATTCAAATTCAACCTAAGTTTACAGAGAAACATTGCAACATCTACGATGCCAAACGTGTTTATGCTCACTTGTAGCGGTACTCCCTTTTTTGTGTTCCTTGTTCAAACTTGAAAGCGACCTTTTCGATGGTAAAAGGCCCGTATGAAAAGCTCCACGAATTTCATTCAATTCAATCTCAGTACAATCGCCACACACGCCCACTGACGTGTGGGCCCGCAAAACAGAAAGCACTCTCCTACTATTTGGCTCCTCTCTCCCGCGGCCCCGCCAACCAAACCCTCCACACCCGAAAAGCAAAAACGCGCGCGAAAAATTTCTGAATTCCCGCGCTTCTCCTGGCGCTTCCTCTCCCCATCGAGTTTTCCTTTTCAAAAATATAAAGAAAGGGAAGCCGTGTGATCAGTGATCACATCACCGCAACCGCCAACCAATCCCTCTAGCCTCAATTCCCCAATTCCTCGATCGCCGCGCCGCTGATCGGCGTCGTGCCCGCGACCTGTTCGACGGAAAGCCCACCCCGAGAGGCAGAAGCAGCGGCCTGCGGCGGCGGCGATGATGTACGTGGTGAAGCGCGACGGGCGGCAGGAGGCGGTCCACTTCGACAAGATCACCGCGCGGCTGAAGAAGCTGAGCTACGGGCTCAGCCAGGAGCACTGCGACCCCGTCCTCGTCGCGCAGAAGGTCTGCGCCGGCGTCTACAAGGGCGTCACCACCAGCCAGCTCGATGAGCTCGCCGCCGAGACCGCCGCCGCCATGACCGCCTCTCACCCCGATTACGCCTCGGTAAGACCCTCCGCGACTGATCCGTATGATTCACGCGGTTGTTTCAATCAGTGGCCTGGGCGATCCGATGATTTTTGATTGTTTGGTGGTGATTTACACTGAAGCTCGCGGCGAGGATCGTGATGTCGAACCTGCACAAGAACACTATGAAATCCTTCTCGGAGACGTACGTTCTGTTCCATTTCTCTTATGTATCATATAGAAAGGTTGATGATCCGTGTTGTGACGTGGTTTTGTTGATCTCTGCATGTAGGATAAAGGTTATGTACATGCATTACGACGAGCGATCTGGGCTGATGGCTCCTCTGATTGCCGATGACGTCTATGAGATCATCATGAAGGTGAGACGGATGCGGTTTAACCATAATTCTTATCAAAATCAGTTTAGAAGTTTCATGGAATCTTTACAGCTTGAATTTTTGCAACTAAGATTTGTTGATAATGATTTCCCCATGAAATTATTAATTGTTAAAAATCACACCGAAAGACTGTCAATTGGCATTTCCTTCATGTGAATTGCTCTTTGTTTACTCTGTTAGTTTGGATCTGTAATGATGTTTTTTTTCCTGTCCTTCATTTGGTTTGCAACTCATATCTGTTGTAGTAATGATTTGATGATCTGATTTTTAGCTTGCTTGCCTTAATTGGAGCTCTTGAATTTTGCCTGCAACAATGCTGCTCTGTTGTGTTGCTCATTCTTTTATGCTGATATATTTCGTCAGGCACTGAATCTTTTTATAATGCATCACACTTATTTTTCGTGTACCAACATGGCTCATAATTTCTATATGATCATTATTTCAGAACACAGCCCGCTTGGACAGTGAGATCATTTACGACAGAGATTTTGACTATGACTATTTCGGTTTTAAGACCCTTGAGAGATCATATCTGTTGAAAGTTGGCGGAAAGGTTGTGGAAAGACCACAGCAGATGCTAATGAGAGTTTCTATTGGGATACACAAGGATGATATTGAGTCTGCGATCAAAACATACCACATGATGTCTCAGCGCTGGTTTACCCATGCTTCACCAACCCTTTTCAATGCTGGCACTCCAAGGCCTCAAGTAATATGCCTCACCCCGTTTGAAGTCCAATTTGGATTGTTAAAAATATCTCGTATGCTTCTCTTTGTTTATGCAGTTAAGTAGCTGCTTCCTCATCTGCATGAAAGATGATAGCATCGAGGGAATTTATGATACTCTCTCGGAATGTGCTACCATAAGCAAATGTGCTGGTGGAATTGGTGTCTCAATTCACAATATTAGAGCAACTGGGAGTTACATTCGAGGAACAAATGGAACATCTAATGGAATTGTTCCCATGCTGCGTGTTTTCAATGATACTGCTCGTTATGTTGATCAAGGTGGAGGCAAGAGAAAAGGTAAACCCATCAGTTAGCTATTTGTTCAGGGTTGAGGACTTCTTACAGATTCCAAACATTTTAGGTGCATTTGCTATATACTTGGAGCCTTGGCATGCTGATATTTTTGAGTTCCTTGATTTGAGAAAGAACCATGGAAAGGTAAAATGCTGTTGAATTAGAATGCATTTCTTAATAGAGGCAGTAGAAGCTGATCACACAGAAACATGCTTGCTCACCATATGCAAATTGCAGGAGGAGAATCGTGCAAGAGATCTTTTCTATGCTCTCTGGATTCCGGATCTCTTCATGGAAAGGGTGCAGAATAATGGGGACTGGTCTCTGTTTTGTCCCAATGAAGCTCCGGGTTTGGCTGACTGCTGGGGAGATGAGTTTCAGCATTTGTACAAGAAATATGAAAGAGAAGTAATATATGTGCTGGTTATGCAATTTATTGAAGTCATAACTAAAGAATATTTCTTAACCTTGCTATGCAATTTCAGGGCATGGCAAAGAAAGTTGTTCCAGCACAGACCCTCTGGTTTGATATTTTGAAGGCACAGATAGAAACTGGAACACCATATATGCTTTATAAGGTATGCAATTCATTGAGGGGACAATGGTTTGCTTACAATTCTGTTACCGCATGACTTGTTTTCTGAGATCCAATCTGCAGGATTCTTGCAATAGGAAGAGTAATCAACAAAACCTGGGGACAATTAAGTCTTCCAACTTGTGCACTGAAATAATTGAGTTCACAAGTCCCACTGAAACTGCTGTATGCAATCTAGCATCGATTGCTTTACCACGTTTTGTAAGGGAAAAGGTACACACTGCTGGCTGTGTAACTCTTGATTATCTGTAAATTGTAACTTATATATCTCTTGATACAAATATGTTTCAGGGCGTTCCTATGGAATCCCATCCACCTAAGCTTGTTGGTAGTAGGGAGTCAAAAAATCGATATTTTGACTTTGAAAAATTAGCTGAGGTTTGTGGATTGTATTTACTTACTATAAGCAAGCCTCTTCCTCCTGCCTGAATGCTACTAACATTTTGTTGGTTATGGCAGATTACTTCAATTGTCACATGGAATCTCAACAAAATAATTGATATTAATTTTTACCCTGTTGAGACTGCAAAGAGATCAAATATGAGGCATAGGCCAATCGGAATTGGTGTTCAAGGCTTGGCAGACACTTTCATTTTACTTGGCATGCCATTTGATTCACCAGAGGTAAAATTTTCAACCTAAAAAACATGGTTATTCCAATTACATATTTCTGAAATTCTGAAACACAATGTGATTACCTTTTTAGGCTCAGCAATTAAACAAGGATATTTTTGAGACCATTTATTATAATGCTCTGAAAGCTTCTGCTGAAATTGCTGCAAAAGAAGGCCCTTATGAAACTTATGGTGGAAGCCCTGTTAGCAAGGTTAGTATCTGATGTCTATAAACATTCCTACCAGTTACACTGCATATACATTGACCAGTCCGAAAAAAAATTATGCTGCATATATGATTATTCTTTCCCAATTTATTCATGTAAGATAGTGAAACTCTTTAGGAGTTGGGGCTTTTGAAATGGAATGCTATTTTGTTGTTTGATATCTTGGTTATAATAGCCTATCTTATGTCTAACAGTCGAAGGCTGTTCTTAACACATTTCCTGTGCAGGGCATTCTTCAACCTGATATGTGGAATGTAGTTCCATCTGATAGATGGGACTGGACAAGTTTAAGGGAGATGATCGCGAAAGTTGGAGTTAGGAACTCTCTTCTTGTTGCTCCAATGCCTACTGCTTCTACTAGTCAAATTCTTGGCAACAATGAGTGCTTTGAACCATATACCTCAAACATATACAGTCGGAGAGTTCTAAGGTTTGCAAAACCGCTCTTTCCGGTGTTAAACATTCAATTATTGCTAAGGTTTACTTGACTGTAGTTTCCTTCTTTTTTTGTTGCAGTGGTGAGTTTGTTGTAGTAAACAAGCATCTTCTCCATGATTTGACTGAGATGGGTATCTGGTCCCCTGTTCTGAAAAACCAGATTGTCTATGAGGATGGTTCTGTCCAAAAGATCACTGAGATCCCAGATGATCTGAAAGCAATCTACAGGTTTGTTAATTCTCATGTTAGATCTAGTCTCATAAGATGCCAAATATCAATTGTCTAAATGTATCTTAATCATTGAACCAGAACTGTTTGGGAAATCAAGCAGAAAACTATTGTTGACATGGCCATTGATCGTGGTTGTTATATCGATCAGAGCCAAAGCCTAAATGTTCACATGGAACAGCCAAACTTCGGGAAGCTAACTTCCCTGCACTTTCACGCTTGGTCCAAGGTAATATTTAAGTTCCAGTTAACGTTCAGTTTATAATTTTGAATTATACAATACTTGTTATGTTTTTGCTGCTATCTTGGATAATAGATGTATGAACTACTAACTTGTTTGATACCAGGGCCTGAAAACTGGGATGTATTATCTAAGAACACGCTCTGCTGCTGATGCAATTAAATTCACAGTGGACACTGCTCTACTCAAGGTGATTGGAGAACATATTATGACACCCTGTCCGATGAACTATATACAGATTTTACATCATATTTACACATGAATCTTACTATGAGAAATACTGGATTTGCAGGATAAGCAGCAGAATGCAGAGGAAGCGGATGTCCAGTCTAAAATGGCACAGGTAATCTGTTCCTTGAACAACAGGGACGAGTGCTTGGCATGTGGAAGTTAGGTTCGTCCACATCATAACTACCTTATCCTAACCTATATAACCTTATACCACTAGGCTAAACCGGCTTATCGCTCGATCTCAGTAGCGGTAAGCTGTGTTTTGGTGCACTCTGAAATTCTGGGTTGAGACTAGCAGACAAGCCTTATCCTCAGAGCTTCATCGTTGGCTTGTAGTAAGTATATCCTATGCAGTTATGCTTAAGCTACTGAGACTCTAAATTTACCCAGCTTCATGTATAGTATTTGCTGGGAACCTATCTGTATTGTATAGTGTGCAACCGGGGATTGCATGCTCACATACATTAAATATATATATTTATAACTGGCATGCAGTAACTGGGAGCGTGTGGCAGAGTGGAAGAATGAACTAATCGACCAGAAATAATTTACAGGCAATTTTTATCTGTAAAATTTTTAAAAGCTAAATATAAGGCACGACAAAAGGACCCTAAAACAAACTAAAAAAACAAGCAGTAAAACTTACATTTTGGTTGTGGCTGATAAGCCAAGAAACACAAACTGGGAGCTGAATAAATCTACATGTGGTATATAGATTACTACATTATCCCGAGTATTTCTATCGTGGCAGACGTCGTGATACCATGCATGAGCTTGTTGACGAACACATCAACATATTGCTTAGATCCTGGGAACCTGATCAATGACCTGGCCATATCCGGCGACTTGAGCACGGCGGCGTCGCAGTCTTCGCACTAAATGACTTACGCCCATGGTGAGATTCTTCAGGTTGACGGCCACCTCCATCACCATCCTCGCGACCTCGCGAACGGCATGTCGACGGCGACGCCGAAGGCGCGGTTGATGCAGAGCTCGGCGTGGTGGTGGTGTTTGAATCCCGGCGACGGCTGCCTGGCCGGCGGCGAGCCCCATTCCTGCGCCATTTAGTAGGTTCATATACGTGGTTGTCTATCTGCAGTTTCGTAGGGCATCAGGCTGTTATCTATGTATTGCCGTAGCGTTAGCATAGATAAATTACTAGTCGAAATAAAAAATTTCTCTCCAATCTCACTCATTGCAAGATGATACGACGGATGCAACGTAGTGTGGATCCTCTGCTTTGTGTATTGTCATGATGCGGGTGCCAGACTCGCTTTAGCCAGACAACGACCGTGGATCATGCGGTAAATACTACTTGTCTTTTCACCATCCAGGATCAGGAGCCAGAAATAAAAAATAGTGAAAACTAAACTAACAAGATAGAAGTTTCAACCTTAATTTTAATAAAGACATGGCATATAAATTTAGCGGTGGCTTATGGGGACTCCCATGGTCTGATCGAGTGTAGGGGGCTAAAGCCCCCACCGCCCTCATGGCAGATCCGCCACTGTCCAGGATAAAGCATAGGTGTACAGGTATGAAGTGCATTATTAATGCATAGGAAGCGTTAGTTAGTGGGATTGGTGAGCTTTTCGACCTATCATTTTTTTCACTCCATTTGACAGGTTGAAAAATATATATTGACTCCTTTTGACCGACTTCACATTCATGATCACATGCATTTCTTGCGCCATTTAGTAGGTTCACACACGTGGTTGTCTATCTGCAAATACGTAGGGTGTTAGCATCAGGCTGCTATCTCCAGCATAAAATTTGATCATCTGAATTAGTGCTAGGAATAATGCTTCCATGTTTTTATTCAGTTGACAATTTTCACTATAAAACTCATAATATACAATGCTTAGTTTTCGTAAAATAAGTTGATTTTTGGAGTTTAAACTTTGCTCCAAATTAGGCCCCCCTTTGCTTCGTAAGAATGCTAAAACAGAGGAATAGGAAAAACACATGATTTACACAGGAATGTAATTGTAAAACAGAGGATTGCAAAACATAGAAAAAATACAGGAATAGTCGTTTGTTGAACAGTAGGAAAACACAGGAATTTAAGGTGAGAGATGGACTCAAAGAAAATTTTCCATGAAGATGGACCTCATGCTAAGCTTTCTCCAAAATCTCATAGTATTGGTTCAATACAAGGATTGAAAAAAAGGATTTGGACTTCACCAATAACATGAACCTGTCGAGAAGCGCCGAGGTGAAGTTCTTGCTCTTAGCGATGACGAACGCCATGCCAAGCAGTGGCGGATCTAGAATAACATATTAGGGGATCTCAATACATCAGACAAAGATTTAGCCTCCGTTTACATTAAGATTTGGCAAATAATTTTAGTGGGGGCTCCTATGACTACTATGGGGATAGAGAGGGCTCGAGCCCCCTTCGCCCCCGTGCTAGATCCACCCCTAATGCTAGGGCTGCTGAGGTCATTGAACATGCCAATGATGCCGATGATGAACGCCATCGAGGACTGCATCGTTATGCTGTTGGGCGCACTGTAGTGGAACTGGATCGGTGCCAGTTAGAAGGCGTTCCCCTTGAGCATGCTCGTGCTGTTTGTCAACATCAGACGCCCGTTCGATGTCACCGTCGCCATGCTGTAGAAGCTGAGGTTTGTGCCAGTGAACCCGTTGAAGATGAACTGCTCATCGGCCGCCTTCGTCGTAGGGCGGAGGCCGCCGAGGCAGAGGAAGAGGAGGACAAGGAACGGTAAAAGCGCCATGGATTGAGGAGAGAAAGAGGAACAGTGGAGACGAGGCTAAACAGTGACAGATCTAGAATAACATATTAGGAGGGTCTCAATACATCAGATAGAGATTTAGCCCCTGTTTACATTAACATTTGGCAAATAATTTTAGTGGGGGATCCTATAGCTGCTACGGGGATAGAGGGGGCTCGAGCCCCCTCCGTCCCCGTGCTAGATCCGCCCCTGAGGCTAAGAGCAAGGCAGAGTAGCCAACTTGTTAGGGCATCTCTAGCCAACTTATAAGAGCAAGGCGGAGTAAGAGCATCAGTAGTGTGTAGTTCATGTGGAGGTATTAAAGACGTGGCACTTGTCAGCCATAGCAAGAGAAAACAGGCGCAATGTATAAAACTATGACAAGTGTTTGGTCTCAGTCTGAGATCGACCGACTAATAATTTTTCTCCAATGTATAGGACCGGTACCATGGTCTTCTCTCCTTTGATATCCCTCCAAATGCAACAATGCAGATGCTTAGAAAGCGTTGGGTTGAAAATGCAGATTAGTAGGGCCAATGGGACCCACTCTCACCCATCACAATGAAATGCTGCAGAAATTCGACGGTAGAGAACTCTTTTGCATGGACATGGGTTCCATAGGTATCTATCTACCCTATAATTAGGCAAATTGTTTTACTCATTTATCATGGGACACATCCAGCGGCCTGTATACATCCATCCATCCACCATCAATCCGACGACCCACATCATCTCTTCTCACATCCGCCTCCCAGCCTGTAGGCCTGTGCCCGCCCTGCTCTCCTCACGCAAGTCACTGCTCCCGTATGGAAAAAAACGAAAACCCTAGCCCCTCTCCTTACCACGCTCTCAGCTGCTGCTGCTCCCCACTCCTCCCCCTGTGGCCGTACACCGCCGCTCTCCTCTCCACTCTCTCAGCCGCCGCCGCCGCCGTTCCCTACTCCTCCCCCGTCATCGTACGCCCCGCTCTCCTCTCCACGCTCTCAGTCGCCGCCGCGGCCGCCGCTCTCCTCTCCTCGCTCTCAGCCGTCGCAGCTCCCCTCTCCTCCCCCTGCCGCCGCTCCCCGATGTGCCGGTCTTCACCCCGCCGCCGGACTCGATCTATCGCTTTAGGTATGTGCGTGTTGAGACTTCTGGTTCTGATACAATATTATCTAGGTATGAACGAACACCATCTCCCCAAATTGATACCTATGTATTTGGAAAGTATTGTTCCCCCAAATCTTCCTGATTATAGGAGCAAAAAGCTGATTTCAATCCTCACTCGTTTGGCTAGCTTTGAAATGTTGAAGAAAGATCTCAAGAAATATTTAAAGGTTGGAAGGGGAATTTGGTAATATGGAAATTCAATCCATTTGTGCAGATCCTCAAACAATTGTGCAGATTGACAAGGCTATACGTCCTGTGTTTTTTATTGACATCTGCTGTACATAAGTTAATTATCAAATTATTATCTTAATATTTTACTCCAGACTTCTGCTTTAGATGGTGAAACTGACTTGAAATTAGTTAAGGTGAATGCTTACTTTTAATTCGTTCTGTTTTCACTCTTGTCGGATCATATTATGAGTTGGAGGGGTATACAGTTAGAATGCTAATCATTGTCTAGGCACAAGGATTGTCTCTTTTCTTTCCCCTGTTTTCCTTGAGCGCGTGATGTCAAATTGTCAATAGTTGAGACAGGTTTACATGGGAACCCTTCTTATTAATACCGTCATTTAAATCCTCGACTGTTTCAGACTCAACACATGATATAGATTTCGGATTCTTAATATAGCAATGATAGAAATAGCTCCTTTACTATTATGATTAAAAACACATATTCCTAATAGGATTATAGGAATATGAATCAGTAAAGCTTTGGAATTCTAATAAGTATATTTCAGATTCAGATTATAAGTTTGTACTTTCTAAACGATGTAAGTACCATATGTTTGCGGTCCAGAGCCATTAAGTGTTTTGAAATATAAAAGAAAAACTATTTGTAGGCTTTTGTTCGCATGTCCAGAGCCATGTAAAGATCAGGATTGTTCTATTTTGTTGCATCAAGTGTCCATGAGAATCGGGATCAAGGTTGTTCTATTTTGATGCATCCAATGTCCTTGTTAATCGAGACTCAGTATTAATCAATTTGTAATGTGTAAACAAACAATAACTATTACTAACCACCAGGCCTTGCATGATCTGGGCCATCAGCCCGCCACCACGCCTCACACCATCTAGCCGCTGCCGTTTGCACCGGGCACACTCCATGTTACTGGTTGCGATTGAAAAGTGGTGGATAATTGTTTTAGGAACTAGAGGAGAGCAAAGCATGTAATTTTTCATGGCAGTTCACCATATCAATCAATGGCTCAGGATGGTTGTTGGTAAGAGCAGGATGATTTCACCACCACCTGCAAAGGATGCTGGGAGGTTGAGGTTCTTTCAGGGGAAGAGCATGTATGCCAACTTCCGTAAGGGTGATCTACTGTTTGGCCCTACAATTAAAATTTCTAGCTAATTCTGTTTTATGATTCTTCCCCTTCTCCTTTGCCTAACAATATAGGGACAGATGGTTGAACGATGTTGTGTTATCAGATTTCAGCTCTATAGAGATGCTTGTGTAGCAAGCTGTGTCACCATCTGCTTGTTGTTTGAGGTTTTCTTTTACTTCATCTCTTTAACTTACAGATATGTTGTGTAGGGAGTATAGAAAAGAAATTAAAATCTAATTGTTTTATAATGTTATGCCAATTATGTACTAGGTTTCAAATTGTATGACATTATTTTCTTTTCCTTCAAGTATTTTGACCTTGTCAGCTTGTACGGACAAATGCTCTTACTTTAATGCATAACTCTTTTAGTCCACACAATTTGTTTTTTTATAAGCACTTGACAAAGATTGTTTTATGTTTGACACAATGGTGTTTGGTTCAAATAAAACAATGAAAACATCCATAGGGATTCTCAATTAAAATATTACCATAACATTAGCACGAACAAATTACTATAATATTAGAGTTAGAGGTCTCAGGCCGCGGAGATGGTCGATTTTTCTGAATCGCTGAGCGTCGTCCGAGAAATCAACCTCCCCTATCCGATTCGAGCAGGGAGGCTGGACAATTTTTCATTAATTTTCCTGTCATTGATGTTACAACTTGCAACTTGCATCAATACATTGGTATTTTGATGATGAATAGTATTTCACACTGTTCCTTTCTACTTACAATATATTCGGAAAAAATAAATGAGCGAAGAAAAAGAAAACTATTTGACCAACCACCCCCTCAAAGGGGGGACAGAGAACAGAAACAACAACGTAGAAGGGGCGCATGTGGAGAGGACTATCACAGGAATAATGTAACAACAAAATGGCACCTGTCAGCACTATAGCCCGGGAGGAAAATTGCTGACTTGGCCTTGTTCCAGTCTGTCCTCACCGTTCACTTTGTAGGACATCCGAATACGCATTGCGAGTGGTTTCTGCTCGTAAGAAAATAGCAAAGAGAAATCAGCTAAAAGCATAATTCAAATAGGTCCAAAACCTTAGAAGAAATCCGCATATCCTGTAATCCGTGGACCTTCAAAAACTTTAAAGAAAACCATATATTTCAAAGATCCTTGGCATCCCACAAATTGAGGCTATACAGAATGTGCTGCGATAGTAGGCCAGCAACAGCAAGGAAGTAACTAATTGTTGTGAAGTTCATTTCTTTTCTCATAATAGCAACTTAACTATGAAATCTCTGGAGATAATGCACTGATCAGAATGGCATACACATGTCACAGACACGTGGATAGAGAGGATGTGCCTTTTCTTTCCCGGAAGAGCGAGCAAGAGTTTTGCCGCCATACATAATAACTAAGTAGGACGGATTTGAGCATCCTAGAACATTAATCAGCAAGTTTCTAATGGTGAAAAGGCATATATAAGGCTAGCCTGCAGTAGTAACACTAGTAGATGGAACGTCAATCAGCTGGTTTCTACAAAATTGGCACACAAGGGCAGCACCACAGCAGTATAAAGTATAAACTGTGGAATTATGGATCAGCACAACTATGGGAATGTTGTAGTGAAGAGAAAAATGAAAACACCATCTAGTGAAAGATGTAGATCTCCACATAAAATGAAAACTATATGGATGAGCATAAATAGTGGCATAAAAGGTGAAAGGACAGTGAAAGATGTACGTCTACATATACCTGCCCATGTTGGTTATTGGTGACATTGAACCCTTGAGTGACTGAACCATCGCCACTTGCTGGAACAATGTTGCCGCTAGCTGGATCCAGACGCAGTTGGATAAACTGTAATTTATTTGGACAGGAATCATTGCCATCAGTGTCAAGCAAATATGTTAGCCTTGTTAGAACTTTTTAGTCAATAGAATAAAATAAAATAAAACACCGGGCCCATTTCTAGATTCTACCTCTATGGCTACAACATAAAGTGAGCTTCAAGAGTGCAATAGATATAAATAGAACCGCATAAACTGATCTAATAACAAAGAATGGTCAACCACATGGTACCGTGAAAGAACATTTGCGCCTGAAACTATTATGGAAAATGGCACAAATGCCAGTAATAACAGCTGAAACATAGAGGACAATATATAAAATCATTAAGATGCTACCTTTGGAACGGCAGCCTGAAAAACAAAATCCGTATAAGAACTAGATGTCAAATTTGTAAAGGTAGCAAGGATGGTAGTCTCTTGTGGTTTCCCAGGCTGCTTTTTGAAACCGAAGTTGATCTTCAAGGTTGCACTCTGGAAAGCCGTTATGGATAAGTAATTATCATGTCCTGCTCAAATAAGGAGGTTTATTAGTAATTATGACAGTATGTATTCAGTTCTTGGTTGCAAATATCTACCATCAAACTAACCAGAAACAGATGTATTTGATGTCAGACCATCAAGCAGATCCATATCTTGTACTGCAGGAGCGGATTTGGTCCCTGAAACAAAGTGTCAGACATTTTGGCAATGGTTATAAGGGAAGCAATTGGTACAACTAGTTTTAAACCCAACCAAACTAACCAGAAACAGATGTACTTGACGACAAACTACTGAGCAGGTCCGTAGCTTCAGGTACAACAGCGCCAACTAGAGGTACAGTAGAAACAGGTTTATTGGGTGCATTAATTTTGAATAACTCAGTGATCGCTGTAAGAAATATGAAAATACATTACTAGCACAATTAGAATCACATTTACGTTGGGCAGGGGGACTTAAGTCTGCTGCAGGCGCGCCATTCTGTGATGGAGATGATCCGATGGATAGAAGATCAATAAGAATATCCGTGCTTGCAGATGAAGGTGCACCTGAACATAAACCAGAGATTTCTGTATCATGTACGTAAAAATAATGTAACAATCATAAAACAGAATATATTGGTTGGAGTGCAAAGATTCCAGATATTGCTGCAGCATGTGAAATGTGTCGTGCATTATGGTTGCAATTATTAAAAAATCAACAAAATAAACTGGTATTTTTTTCAAGAGACAAAAGAAGGTAAGGAGGTTGCGTACACATTTTTGGAGAAGAAATCTAACAATATTGTATTAACAAAAATACTTTTTAAGGCAAAAAAAATGAATATTGGCAAGCCATTGAACTTGGGGATGCAGCAAAGAATCAGTACATGTCAGCAGAGAGGAAGGGACTATGCGGTGCTTCATTTATATTACCAGATTAAAAAGGTAACAAGGGAAGTCTGAGTGGGCAAGAATGAAAGTATTGAAATAAATACCTGCAGTTGATGAATTTATCCCACCAATACCCAAAAGGTCTTGTAGGAAATCGTTAGGTGCTGCAGTAGTAGAAGCTGGGGTAATGACTGGTGCATCAGAACTTAAGTCAAGCAAATCAGCTAAGGGACTGGTAGGAGGTTTTGCTACACCATTTGGAAGCTTAAGTCCTCCAGGACTGACTGTTGGGGCAGGCTTATCTGCTGCAAGAGTTGCTTGTGCAGTACTAGCTCTCTTCACTAGATAACTAGCTTCATCCAGTGCAGGCATACGTTCAAGCAAAGATGGCCTGCACTTTCACCATATTTCTCTAATATAAATACCTTTCTTAAGTGGCAAAGTATTGAAGAAAGTTTCCGTCATAACATCCAAAAGCTCTATAACCCACCTGATAGATTGATGTCGTTGTATGATGGAGCTGAATTCAATTGATCTTTGCTGTAATTCAAGCACAATGTTCTCTTTGTTCTTGGAAACTATTTGCTTTATCCTCCTGTCAATTCAGCGAAATTACAGTTTAACAAAACAGTAATATAATATAAGAACAACCTTGATAAAACTAGTTTCATCAGAGAAAGATGCAACAAGCATTTAAAGATGGTACTTAAAAATAAAATCTAAAATGATAAGCAGATCATACACAGCGGCATATCAACACTCTTAGGGCCAAATTTGTTCCACTCTGCTACCTTGCAATTTTGAGCATAATATTCACCGGGGAAGTTATGGAACCAACATAGTGGTCAAGTTGAAAGATATATTACTCTGATGTCGATGGAAATCGTGATGAGAGCTTCAATAAAGCAACAAGACACATAGCTCGAGTTGTCACATCAGTAGAGTAACGGTTAAGAGCGAGTTGTACAGCATCAACAGCATCAGATTCTGTTACCTGAACAAATTAATTTGTATTGGCATGATGTCTCAAAACATACTGTACATATTAATACTGCTAAATTGAATGTTCATACTACAAGTGTATACAAGACATAGTCTAAGCTATATTGGACAAGGATCCTAAACCAATTCAGTTCTCTTGAACTAATTGCCTAGAGTATGTACAAAGTCATCTACCATGCATAAAGAGATAAATAAATTACTTGCATAAAAATGGTGATAATGATTTGCAAGTATAGACTGCATAGTCAAGAAAAGCAGAATGCGAACAATAATAATAATGGTGGATCTGATCATACAACATTAGAACCTATAATATGACGAAGTTTCAACAGTTGGGACATAACTGGAGCCTTTTTTTGGCCAGATTCAAAGGTTAAAGAAAATATAGCCTACAAGAATTCTCCTCTTACCGTTATAGGTTCCTCCAGTTGCAGCATGCCGACATTGTTCACTAGCATTTCACCATATTCACCGATGCACCAAACAGCTACTCTTATTAAACTTCCCTATAGTGTAGTGCAACCAAAATTCACAAATCAGGACAGATGAGGTTTAACAATATGTATCATAAAGAACATAAAATTTTCCCAAACCTGATCAACAAATGCTTGTAGAGACCTGTATAATGACCTCACTGAGTATCCTTGAAGTTCTGATGCATTGCTGATTACAACAACAAGGGCATGCCATACATCATCCTTCACATGATTTCCAGCCTGTCAATTAATAACAGTTTAACATGAATTCAAGACATTTTACTCTCTTTTTTTACCTCAAGAAATTTTACTCTATTGGTCAAGGTAAGACCACTTTGAGATATTCCTCGCTCATGGATGCATGCATTCAATAAGGGTGTGTTTGGTATCCCGCATGCAAAGTTGGCCAGGTTCAACGGGTGCAGGCTGTGGACATTTGGTTGGCTGGATAGGTGCTGGAGCCTGGATAGGTTGGTGCAAAAAGGCAGGCCGGCCTGGCTGCGTAGAAACGCAACTCATCCTCATTCCGCGCGGGCCTGGCTGAGGCTGGCAAAACAAATCGCCACGTTGCGCATCACGGGAGCTGGCGTGACTGATTTTGGCTTTTCACGCAGCAGCGATGCAGTCAACCAAACAACCGGTATAACTGGCCTAGCTTGACGTATGCATGAACCAAACAACTATACCATGACCGTGTGAAGCAGGACCAACTGAACCTGGCCGGTTGATGCGAGCCAGGCTAGAGCATACCCAGGAAACCAAACACATCCTAATAGCAGCATCAAATAAAAGAACTCCTAACCAATGTGCCGTACAATTCTAATATGACAGTTACCAGAAAATGCCCCGATTAATTTTATTAGATAGGTGTCCTGCGTGAACAGCATCCTAAATACTAGCCATAATAAGTTGTTTTTCCCCAGGTTGGTATTTGTTTGGCTGGTAGCTTTGCAGGTAGGAATTGCTTAAACTGAAAAGTATATGTTCTGGAGATATAAAATGCCCTACTGAACTTTGTTACTTACCAAGGATAAAACCTTGATCATCTGATCAATGTACCACAGCTTCTCCTGAGAAAACCTATCAGAGATACAACAGTGCTAAAGGTGCCTTAAATTTGCAGGAAAAATTTTCATATATTATATAAATGCTTGATAATTACCTTTCAACTATTGAGCATATCTTGGCAGTGAGATCTTCTTTGAAGTCTGGATCAGCTAAATCTAAGTAGTCAATAAGCTCTTTAGTCAAAGGCTTTACATTTGTATCATTGACTAACAAAAAGACAAGACCAAGGGCCCTCTTGCGAATAGAAGCATCTGCATCCTGAATGGTCCACGAGTAATTGAAAATGTTATAAGCCAAAAAAACCCAAGCTGACTTAGATTGCAAGATGGCCGTATTGATCATATATGATAAGTATTATACAATTGGTAAGTTAAAATCCGTATACGTGCTCTGGCTACAGTGCACGAGAAAAGTTATCTACGCCAAGGATGCATGGATAACTTAAAGTACAATTGCTTTGCAAAACCTTTTATAGGCTCACTTTCGTCTAAGGTTTTTTAGAAGTTAAATTGTCCACAAACGGACATAGAATTGATCCTCACTAGAAGACAGACACCCGAACAACTAGACAAATATTTGTGTTATTACCTTTACACACTCCAATATTGTTGTCCTGTGCCTCTGTACTGCTTGTGTATCTACAGTAATGGCCCTCATAAGCATGTTCAGAGCAACGTATCTGAAAGAATGACATGTGCAGTGAATACTTGATCTGGGAGAGGGGTGAACATTGTGCTAACATACACAGTATATATTTTGTCTATTGAGGGTGTGAACATTATGGTAATAAAATGAACATCACAGCCTCATTCATATCATATATGGTATATTATCAACAGTAAATTTATATATCTGAGGCAATATTTATAAGCTACAGCTCCAACCTAAACATTACTTCCGAATTATAATTAGCAGGCATGTTCAGAAAGGTAAAGGAAATTAGTCTCAAATGCTGCTCAAAAGAAAATTGATTCGACAGGAAAGGACAACTTAACCTTATATTATTATCACGATTCGACAAGAATCTACCCAAAATATTGATTGCAAGCACACGTAAACCACTAGTAGCTTCAATACCCATTATAGTCTGAACACATTCATACAGAATGGCATTAGCCGCATTCTTATTTGACTCAGTTTTTGTTGCAACCTGCATAAAACAATACCATGGTTAATGTTCCATGGTAATGAGCAAACAGAATTATATATTAAAAAAACTGTAAAAGTTAAGTAAATACGGAACGGACCATGATGAATGTTTAACACTTTAATAGGTTCTAGAATCCAAAGTAAGCAATAATACCCTAAGCATGGCCTTCTGAAACATCTAATGTAAATAACACAACATGAACTACAAGCGACATATGTTAAGTATGCAAATAGTGCTCTGCACATTAATGAAAAAAAAATGTGAAACTAAGATCCTGATGTTATACAACAAATATACAGTACTGTAAATCCTATGCCCTAACTGGGTGGCTAGACCACAAGATATATGGCATAAACCAGATAAATTTTAAATTAATTAATAAATCAGACAACATGAATTTACTAGATGATGCATGCTTTGTAGTTTGTATGGAGAACAATGTGTCAGTATTTTGCATCTAGAAAAAAAAAACAGATATTAATCAATCACCTGAGCCAGAATATCATTCATATATTCACTGCAGTCTGCATCTCCTTGACCCAAAATGTGCATCAGTTTAAGAACTCGAATATGCAAGAAAGGGTCTGAAATGCCAGCAACATCATACTCAGGAGCATAAGAACTATTGGAAACATCTCTCAGTATGCGGACCAGACCGTCAATGCAGTTCTGTGGGGATTTTAAGAAAATGTTGATGAGTACAGTGCATCGACATATAAAATTTTGCATTAGATGCTACAATGTGAGTGTGTGTTCACATAAACATAGAACTAGGAGCCATGGCATTTCCCTGTGTGGTGCTATTGATAATTCCTGGAGCTATTGCATCACTATGGTTAGAAGGTTTGGTACTAACAACAAAATTAGTTAAGATTTAAGAAACTAAATGATAACACGTAGCATATTATAAAAGTAACTGCCGGTACTCCTTAGGGTAAGAACTACAAGTCCTTACCTTTCTCAAATACTCTAGTGCATCTTTGCTGGCTTTACACAGCTCTGTGCAGAGTTGAACTGCAGATATCAGAATCCCATGATGTTTCTCCTTCAATAACGATGAAGCAAGACCCATGAAGTTCTCTGCCAAGTCCGGGACTTTTCTCACAATCCTTACAGAGCACAAAGCAGCCTAATGAACATGGGAGAGATGCACAATGAATTAAATGGGGGGAAAAGAACCTACATTGTTTTAATGCGTGTATTAGTGGATAAATCTGTAATAAATCCGATCTCTAAAAATAACAATAAGCAAAAATTCTCCTTATATCTTTTGTTTTGGTCATGTAATGATATAACAATGAAATATTGGCATGAATACACTAATGGACTAACCCACTGGGCAACTAGGGATTGAATTACGGTGAGAAGACAAGCACCTTTTTCTTCGTGTTAACTTCTCTACTGCGCATCAGCCTCTCCACCTCAGGCGACAGATCCCGTGCCATTTCAGCGGAACAAATATTCCCAAGCGCACACAAGGCAAGCCCCACGATGAACTGGTTCGAGTGATTAAGATCTCTGCCCCCAAATCAACCACTAAAATTACTCAAAACTCAGAATCACAAGCGGAAACAGCACCGGCAGAAGCGGCATTGCAGAGAGTGTGGTGGTGAGATTACTGCTTGAGGGAGTTGGTGACGAGCATGAGGACCTCCTGGCGCTCGTCGAGGAGCAGCATGAGGCCGAGGTAGCCGACACGCTTCTCGGGGTAGCCCGCGGCGGCGATGAGCTTGAGGCACTCCATCTGGCCGAAGTGGGTAGGGTAGCCGAGCATGTGGATGAACATGAGCTTGGCCATGTTCCGGTGGCGGATCCCCTCCCCGCCGCCCTCGCTGATCGCCGCCCGTATCTCCGCGCACTCCCGCCGCACCACCGCCCGCTCCTCCGCCGCCGTCTTGCACGCGCGTATCGCCCGTATCATGTCCCTGCGGGCACCTCAATCGAATCGCAAATCACGCCATGGATCCGAAGCGGGTGATGGATGATAAGGGGGAAATTTGGGGTACCGGAGGCGCGTGCCGGAGGAGAAGGGGCTCATGGCGATGTCGGAGGCGAAGTCCTCGACGATCTTCTCGACGGTGTCCATTGCAGCCGCGTAGAGGGGACGAGAGCTCGCGGGATCTGGCTCTCTCTCTCCCGAGGTAGTTGGAGCGGGAAGCAATGGAGGCGAGGCGAGGCTGGCAGAGAGGAGGACGAAGGCTCTCGCCTTGGATGGATCTGAAGTGGGAATGGTGGTAGTTTGTGACAATTGCGAATAACCAACCCCCTGGTGACAGATTTGCTTTTCCTTGCACTTTATTCTTCGCCATTTTGATTTTATTTACAGAAAAATTTACAAAAACGTATTCTGTGGTTTGAGTTATAACAACTACATATATTTTTGACACTTATCACTTAACTACATATATCATGATATCGGTGTTTCACATAAATATACTAAATTTTATAAAACTATACTCTATTAAATATTTTTAGTAGTGTACATTGATACGTGTTTTTAAGTTATATGTAGTTAAAATATAAAACATATAGTTTAGCGAAATTTATCTTTTTTTAATCATGTTGACAATCTTGACAATAATATGTTGAAACTGACCTTTTTAAAACATATAGTTTTTTCATTCGTGTTCGAAAACCCCTCCCGACCTCCGGTCAAATATTTAATATAATGTTTTTGTCCAAAAATTTTCACCAACTAAACAAGGCCCAAATTATCGAAACCCAGTTTTATGGAGCGTTTGTTGTCAGATCTATCTGCTTAGAATATCCCATTATTTGCTTCTTAACCCTCTTTGGAATGAAGGTTATTTACATGAATTAAAACAGTTTATATCAGAATTCTATATTTTTCAGTCCAAATAAGCTCTTATATGTATAACGAAGAGTTGTGGAAAATTCATGTGAAACATGCAACTTTATATTGGAGGCTGCATTTGATGTTTCAGTCGCTCTATTCGGCGAGTTCAAGCAAAAAGGTGCCAATAAAATGTGTCCACCCTTTTGAAAATGATGAAATGTTGATGAAAAATAAAATAATAACTTAACAAATAAATAGTAATAAACACAATTTACGCGGACACCCACAAACACACGTACATTTAACTCCATGAACATGCACACATATACCCTACCCAAAATTAAATGATTTTTTAGTTTGAAATAGTTAAATAAAGAAT
This sequence comes from Leersia perrieri, assembly GCA_000325765.3. Lineage (NCBI taxonomy): Eukaryota > Viridiplantae > Streptophyta > Magnoliopsida > Poales > Poaceae > Leersia > Leersia perrieri. The sequence continues at coordinate 25,096,372 of CM002480.1, forward strand.
TCAATTAACCATACGCTAAAATACAAGACGTCCTTGTTTTCCATAAAATCAATATTTGAATGTTTTTGACTAATAGTTAAAGTAACAATATAGATGTTTAGTATTATGTATGTGACATTTTAAAATTTGTATTTGAATGTGTTTTCATTTGATGTAAATTTTATAGTTTTTAATAACATCTTATAAAAGAAATTAATGTTCAAAGTGACAGTGGAGTATTAAAGACCATGTACCATTATAATACTCTTTGTATTTTAGGACGTTGAGAGTACCATGAAATATCCAATACCTTTTTTAGCAATTGCAAAATTACTATTGGTTTGAATCGTTATTGCAAAGTACCACTAAAAACATAAAAATACCACCAAAACTATCATTCAAGCGACATAGTTGGAAAATAAAATAAACAATGGCATATTTGCGAATGCCCCTCTTCCCCCTTTTTTTTTTTTGCGGATGGAGTATATAACAATCATCGTCAAAGAGAATAAAAAAGAATAAACCTTGTAGCAAAGCACGAATACTACCCGCAGGATTTGTTTTCTCAAGTACCTGCTTCAATGGACTTTGAATTGTACTCCCACCCTCCTTCCCAAACGTAAACAGAGGGAGTATCAAGCATCGACCATTATCTGAAAGAATTAATTCATTCCGGCGTGGTTTCAGTTGGTTACCATTGCCATTTTCAGCTGCCCTCGTTCCCTCATCCGACATTCACATGATCACGTTGCAAAAACATAATGATCCGTGCGTGGAATATCAAATCGAGTTCGTAGAGCATTGAGTATTCAGGGAGCATATAAAAACAGCACATTTCCTGGTATTTATCAACGCCGATTAGTTGTGAGGGCGAGGCTGCAGGCCGAAGAGGACCAAGAGGATATAATCTTGTATCTTCAGAATCTTCAGATAACTACCGGTCTCATGCTTCAAAGATCGAACAGCAACTATAAGCATTTAAACTAGCTTCCCACGAGCTAGTTTCTCTGAATATTCTCTACAACATGTGAGTTATTAAAGCAACAAACTATTAGCTCAGGATATACTTCTGATACAGTATTATATTCGAAAAACATAGTCTGATAATAGAACGAACGAACGAAACAAATACATTTTTTTTTAAAAAAAGGAGAGGTGAATGATTAATATCAAACACATGCATTGTTTAGCCCTGTTTAGTTCCTAATTTTTTTCCCAAAAACATCACATCAAATCTTTGAACTAATGCATGAAGTATTAAATATAGATAAAAAATAAAAATAATTATACAATTGGGTTGTAAACGACGAGACGAATCTTTTAAGCTAATTATACCATGATTAGCCATAAATGCTTCAGTATCCAACATGTGTTAATGACGAATTAATTATGCTCAAAAGATTCGTCTCGCAGTTTTCAGACTAGCCGTGAAATTAGTTTTTTCATTCGTGTCAAAAACACATCCCGACATCTGGTCAAACGTCAGACGTGATGTTTTCACGAAATTTTTTCATGAACTAAACAAGGTCATAATCAAATCCAATACGGAGTGGTGGCAGCAGCTTGGAATAGGTATAGCATATCCCTGTGGCTGGAAGGAGATCAAAGCCGGTGCGGCGCATTGTGAGTGGAAGAAATCCGACAAGAACGAGTGGGACGGACAAAGGTGTCCATGAGATCCGCCATGTCCGGGGGACACGCCAGATACGGCAGCTTCCTTCCATCTCCCTCTCTTCTTCTCCAAGCCCCCCTCGTAGTAGCTTACTAAGCAAGCAGGAGAGGACATTGCAGTTGATTTACTAGTAGCCGGATTATTATTCATGTGCAAATGCAAAGGTTTTTTATGATAAAAGAATGCAAAGCGGCTGATTGTTTTATGTCATGTCATGGATGGCAACGAATATCTCGTGCTAGGAGCATGTTGTCAATTGAATAATGGCCACTGGACGCGATCGATCGAGCTGCTGATCATGTTCGTGTCTCGAGGATTATTATTGTAACGCGGGTTGCCGAATCAACAAAGACACTTGGCATGTCTCTGAATTTTTGGTTCAGGGGTGGCATGTCTCTGAAATTTTGGTTCAGAGTTCAGAAACTAGTAATCGTCTTTTCGTGACTAGTGTACTGTGGCCATACCTTTGTACTAGATTCATGGCGCATAAACTTGATACTAATCATTCAATTAATTTACGGTCTCCAGCATCATCAAAGGCAATAAACGAAGGGTTTCAGTTTACTGTTAACACAAGACAGGCGGCTACAGCTAGGAAATAGTAGGAAGACACCGTCAATCAAACAGAGCAGAGAAGAAGAAGAAGCAGAGTTTCTTGATGAACCTTTTGTATATCAGCTGCTGACGGCCTGTTTCTTGATGGATCCCGCGTAAGCACAGTACTTGCCACGTGGTTGACGGCTCGGGGTAAAACACCCACGCACACAGGTGCGCATGCCCGGCCTCGCGCCGACCGCGCCCGTCTTCGCCGCCGACGACGCAAACCTCGCCCGCGCCTGGACTGGACAATCCTCGCACGTCAATGCCCACGCGTGCAACGTCTCAGATTTTTCCTGACTGAAAACTCTGAATTTCACGTAACCAGCCCACTGGACCACATCATATGGAGTATAAACCAGATATGATGATGTATTCTAGTGTTAAATGGAACTTACCGCATGCAAGTAGATCATCATAGTATGTGCCGGAATTTTCGACGTGGAGTGGAACAAGATACCCACTACATCTTCGTCCAAAGATATAAATATTTATATTGAAATATAACACAACATATTACAAAGAATTTGACCAGAGTTTTTACATTTCACGCTGTGCAAAGTGAAACTATCTCTGCGGGCGCAGATAGAAGTGAAAGTGGCGTGGCGGCCGTGTCGGTAGGCTACAGGCAGCTGCAAGAGATCAAAGCGAAGCTACTAGGACTGAATCAATCAACAGGCAGGGAGACAGGTTGCCCGCCTCTGTGCCGCCCAAAACCCCGACACCCTTCCCCCTTCACCGATTCTTCCTCATCCCCTTTCGCTGTCCACCTACACCACTCCACGTCTCTCCATATATATACACCCTCCCGGCATCTCATTCCGTTCACTACTTGCAACAACTAAAGTCATCGCCATCATCACAATTCACGACTACTAGCAGCAATCAACAGCAGCAAGAGCGGATACAGCTAGCTAGCCTTGTCAATTAAGCGATCAGAAACTGATCGATCGATCGGGATGGAGCTGGAGCTTGGGCTGGCGCCACCGAATTATTCCCATGGTCATCATCAACACAATCTCGCCGTCGACGACGAGCTCAGCAGCAGCAGCTCTTCGTCCGGGAAAAGGGGATTCAGAGAAGCATTCGGGGATACGACGGCGACAACTTTGCCGCTGTTCGACGACGGCAGCAACGATAACAAGTGAGCTCTCGATCACGATCAATCAGTTTAATTCTTCAATTTGATCAGTTTAATTGGGATTATATACGATTTGAATAGGTGGTTGTTCTGATCTTGGTGAGTTTGATATTGTTTTAGGAGGAAGAAGCCGGTGGTGGGGTGGCCGCCGGTGAGCTCGGCGCGGCGTGCGTGCGGCGCAAACTATGTCAAGGTGAAGAAGGAAGGAGATGCCATTGGGAGGAAGGTAGATTTGGCTCTGCATTCTTCCTACGATGAGCTCGTCGCCACACTCGCACGCATGTTCCCCACCAACGACCACCAAGGTCAGTAGCTATAGCTATAACTGAACTGCACATGCGATTACAAATTTAGAATCCCAAATTAATCAAGCTTAATACAAGAGCAGAATTCGATTGCGATTAATTAATCTGATGCTCAGTTGGTGGTCTTGGTATGGTATGTTTGCAGTCGAGAAGAAAATCGGCGATGGTGATCATGGCGTCGAGGCCGCTGGACCTGTGGTCACATATGAGGACGGTGATGGGGATTGGATGCTGGTTGGGGATGTGCCATGGGAGTAAGTTAATCTTGATCTATCTTAGTTATTGTTTTCGATTTATAACTCGTGCCATATGATTGTGACAATAACTGACATGTTATTGTGATTTTTTCTTATTTTGCAGTGATTTTGCACGGTCTGTGAAACGTCTCAAGATACTGGGTTAACTGAATACTGGATGAGCACAGCTCGGTTTTGAATCTCTGCGTGTGGGCTGCACTGATGTACATGTTTTGATTTCAGAAATGATCTTAGGATGAAAGCGTTTTCTCTCAAAGAACAATATATACTGCTAGTTTATACTGTAGTGGGGCACATCTTCTCTCATGTGTGCCCAGGGATAGGTTTTGAGAATTTTTTTCAGAGTTTTCTGCATTTACACCGCCTGTGTGCGACTGATCTTGTACTATACATGATACATACTCCACTGCGTTGTTTCTATCCTTGTGACAGACCATATAAACCTATATCAAAATTTTCACATAAAGCACAAATACTGTAGGAATCACGGGCAACTCTGTCCCGTTTGATGTTCTGACGGCTGACTGTACATGCTAGTCGAGATTTGTTTTTCCCCTGAACGTTTGATTAACTTCGTACGAACGCTCCAACTTCTCCATGGCAACAAAGACAAAATCGAACTCATCAGACGTAGACGAATAAACACCGCTCCCTCTTGAATGCCATATTAGTACATTTTTAGAGATACAGTTCATTAGCTCTCAAAAAAGACATCAGATCATTTTACTGATTCGGCTTTATCAAAAAGCCCAACAAAGATAAAATCATGAATCACGCTTCCGTTCACCTTCTCCTGCCATCATCATGTTTGGAAACAAAAATCTTCACCGGCTAGTAGCCGGTAAACAAGCCGTCCACCTTGTTTTATAATGTAATGGTTTTTTTTTTTTTGCATGTTTTACTATTCGTCTTATTAAAAATATTACGAAAATATAATATATTTTGCTCGTAAGTGTTTTGACTTTTTATAGGAACATTTGATCATTCCTCCTATTCAAAAAATTACGTTAATATTAATTATTTTGTTTATAACTTGCTTTATTATCAAAAATACTTTAAGCATAACTAATAACTTTTAAACTTACATAAACATTTTAAATAAAACAAATGGTCAAATGTTGTAAGAAAAAAAAATCAAAATCCTTACCATATAAAACGGACATAGTACTACTTTATTATCAAAATGATAATACTTTTAACACAACTTCTTATTTTTATATTTACACTAAATTTTTAAATAAGATAAATAGTCAAACATTAAAAAACGAAAAAATAAAAACTCTTGCATTATAAAATAGAGGTAATAGCATGTATCACATACCTCAGACGCCGTGCAGAGCTCGGATGATAGCTGGGCCGTCTGTCTCGATCGTCCGTGTAAGACGGGACATGGGCCGTATCATCCATGTACATGGGCTGGCTCATCCATGGACATGGGCCGCGTGACTAGTATTGACACCAAGGGGAATAGTAGGCTGCCGCCCACATAATGTTCTGGGCTGGATGGACACAGCCCACAGAACGAGCACATGGAGACGTGAGATTGAGGCCCGCAGTGGAGGGAGGCCCGGTTGTGCCGACTTCCAATCGTTGGATCGAATGAACGGTAGGGATTAAACTGAACCCGATCCATTCCGTGCTCCACAGGTGAATGTGCTCTCATCTAAAAAAAGCAGTTAAAACTAATATTTCCATTAAAAAGAGTGTTCTACATATTCCAACTTAGGGCACATAAAACCTCAAATTAATGCAGATGTACAGCATGCAAAACAATTAATAAAATTCGATGAAAATATAATTTTGCCTGTATTCTACGTCATCTCGGCCATTTATACAAGTACGGAACATTCATTTACTTCAAAACGAATACATAAAAGGAAGAAGTTGTTTAGATTATTACTTAGCAAGTTTATAAATTTTGAATGTATTTGGTTTGCTAATAATAAAAATTGGCAAGATTCTAGCTTACAAAATTATGCCAATATTTGATAAGGTAACAAAACAAACATTAACTTTACATTTCTAACTTACTAAAATTTTAGTATTACTAAAATTTAACTTTACAACCAATTGGTAAGATTAATTTTGACAAAAAAAAAAACTAAACAGACCCGAAATCAAAACCATTGGAGGGAAACAATCAAACGCTTCAAGTTGCCATCAGCGAGATGGCGCGAAAGCAATTCCCCATCTCCCGCCAAAGTCCCCGGAACACCCGCCCTTTCCTATCAAACACCAAACACCACCCGCACCCACGTCTCCCTCACTGCCACGTGGGCCCTTGTTCCTATCTAACCCCACATGTCAGCTGAATCTTCCACCGCAAGAAGCACGAAACTTTTCGGGTGAACACCCCCGCATCCACGTCCCCCCCTCACTGCCACGTGGGCCCCTGTTCCGATCTAACCCCACCTGTCAGGTGAATCTTCCAGTGCAAGAAGCGGCGCGAAATATTTCGGGTGGCGGCGGCTTTCCCCAATTTCTCCCTCCAATTTTTTCCGCTCCGTGTCCCAAAGGCCCAAACTCCTCCTTATTAATTTCCCCCTTCGCCTTTCTTCCCAAACCCCCAAATTCTAGGGTTTCTCGATCTCTCCCTTCTCCCCCTCGCCGCCGCCGCCGCCGCCGGGAAGTTCGTCGCCGCCGCCGCCGCGAAGATGTTGGAGCTGAGGCTGGTGCAGGGGAGCCTGCTGAAGAAGGTGCTGGAGGCGATCCGTGAGCTGGTGACGGACGCCAACTTCGACTGCTCGGCGACGGGGTTCTCGCTGCAGGCCATGGATTCGAGCCACGTCGCGCTCGTGGCGCTCCTCCTCCGCTCCGAAGGGTTCGAGCACTACCGCTGCGACCGCAACATGTCCATGGGGATGAACCTCCAGAACATGGCCAAGATGCTCCGCTGCGCCGGCAACGATGACATCATCACCATCAAGGCTGACGATGGCTCCGACACCGTCACCTTCATGTTCGAGTCGCCGAGTAAGTCGTCAATAATAATCACTTTACCCCTTTTTGTTTTGTTGATTTTATTCACTGGTGGTTTGATGTTGACCGTGATTTGTGTGTGCTTGGATGGATGGATAGATCAAGATAAGATTGCTGATTTTGAGATGAAGCTAATGGACATTGACAGCGAGCATCTTGGAATCCCTGACTCTGAGTACCAGGCGATTGTTCGCATGCCGTCCGCTGAGTTTTTGAGGATCTGCAAGGATCTGAGCACCATCGGGGACACCGGTATGCGGGATTATTCACCCTTGGTTTCTGCAGAACGCTTGTTCAATTTGGTACTATGGACTAGTAGTTTTAGTTCTTAAATCTATGAACTGCTTCGTTTTTCAGTCATCATCTCGGTGACCAAGGAGGGTGTCAAGTTCTCGACTGCTGGAGATATTGGAACTGCCAACATTGTCTGCAGGCAGAACAAGACTGTCGACAAGGTAATTTTTTTTTTGTTGCACACTCAGGTTGTCATGAACTTAGCCCCACACAGTGCCTGTTTGTATTACTACTATTAAACTTGGAATTCTAGCGAAAGAGACTTAAGCAAGTTATAGTTGCAGAGATTGTTCTTTTTTAACTCAAGCTGTGAAAAACTAGCTGATTGTTTCACTGACAAGAGAAGAGATAAGCAGGCTACAGTTGCAGATGCATCTCTGTTTAGCTCATGCCGTGATAATTAGTTTATTGTTTGATTGAAAACAACATATAGCATGTAACCTATAGTGTATTTATTGTTCAGGCAGACGAGAAAAATGAGTATAGTTTCTGCAGTAGTGAATTATATTAGACTATTAGTCCAATTATAACATTTGTAAGCATGAATAAATTTTGGTAATGTTATACCAACTGTATATGTTCTCTGATCATTATGCCAACTACAACTGCCAACTTTGTTGTTGCTTTTTTGGTAATATTGAGTCTGTAACATGTTGCAAGCTTGCAATATGAGTTCAGTGTGGTTGGTTACAACTCATGGATTTTTTTTGTCAATGCAGCCAGAAGATGCTACCATTATAGAGATGCAGGAACCAGTGTCACTAACCTTTGCCCTGAGGTACATGAACTCCTTCACCAAGGCGAGCCCACTCTCTGATCAAGTGACAATCAGCCTTTCATCTGAACTGCCAGTGGTGGTTGAATACAAGATTGCAGAAATGGGCTACATTAGATTTTATTTGGCACCAAAGATTGAAGAAGATGAGGACATGAAGTCATGATTTCATGAGGATATGCCAATGCCACCTACTTTTTTCTGCCAGATCGTCAAACCATCCTTTGCTTAGCAATTGCCTGTGAGCAAAATGATGTTAATGCTTGCCATCGCTTCCGACAGAATGCTTTAGACTTTGTATCTTTGACTTCTGTAAATCCACGGATTTACAGTGAACGAATGTTAGGTTTAGTGGACTTGTGACTGCATTGCTGTAGCACGTTCGTGCTGCTATTTGCTTAAATTTGGTGGTTACATATTTGTTGGGAGAATAGCTGCGTTTGGTTGCCATATCTTCTTCGTCTGGGTGCCTGGAGCTGTGATAATCCCTAACCTGTGACTGTGAATGCCATTTTATTTTGGAAAACGCCTCCGAAAGATGCATTTAGAGTGCTTTAGAACCAATTTGATCCATGAAACAAACAACACAGCTTTGGAGAAACAAACAATGCAACTTTGGTAAATAGAAAAACTATGCAATGCTTCTGCAGTCAATTAGCGCCACATCTTGCAAATACCAGCCTTAACATACTAGTAATCCATAATTCACAAGATGGTATCTTCCTATCACCTAGTAACAAGTATGTTCATTGTTACTGCCAGCTTATAGATTTATCTGTCTCTTTGCAAAGCATTTCACCACAGATCAGAGTACAAATAGAGAATGCCACTTTTTATGCTGGGTGGTTCCAACTCACGATCACCAATTCATCATTGAGTCGTTCCTCCCAGAGTTCCATTAGGCCATTACCCCATTGTCTGCTCTCCAAACGGCAGACCTGCCCCACAGCAATTCCTGTTGTAAACTAGATCATGGGTTTCTTTGATTTTCGCCTTGATCCTGACTTCGGTGTCACTGGTCTGTAACCTGTTCAAGATTGCAAGTTGAACTGTCAACTTAGTCCGAAACAATCAAAACCTTGCCAGAATTCTGAGCGCAGAATCCAGAATATTAGAAGCCACTTTGGTAATACAAAGATACGCAAATCATTTGCGTAGATTACAAATTTTATATAATCTAATAATGCATATTATTCATGAAAAGCAGAAACCAAATATAAGATGGTAGTGGAATAGAAATTTTGTTGATTTCACAAAATTCTGTCAGTTCTTGCTATGTGATCTAAGAAACAATACTAGCAATTCAAAATTCGCAGCTTGAATTCTAGGATCCTTTCTCAAACAATGCTGCCACAGGGCACAGATGGTAGTACTAAACATGTTGATAAAAAACAAGATAAAACAGGTGCACTCTAATCTACGAGCAAATTTAGCGGACAAAGGAAGCTTACCTATGCTAGTGCGGCATATCGAGTACATTTGCTGTGTTTTTCTCCATCATGTCCTGTAACTGGTCTCTGCCCAGTGTATATCTATCAAAACGATCAGCGCCTGTCATGTATGTATCCTGCCTAGCAGACTTCATCTCGGTGCCTATTGAACAAGCAAAGAGAAGGTCAGTCATGGTAAACATTGTTCACCAAAATGAGATCTGAAACCGCTATTGATTATTTAAAACAGTTTTACATTCTCTAACCTGGCACAGCTGTGCTCTCATTAGCTGAAGTTAGGCGGTGCTTTAACATTGTGTCATGTGGATAGATCATCTTCAACATAACAGATAAAACAAGTGAAAAATGACAATATGAAGTGCTATTCAATTAACATAGAAAGAGGTTCACAGTATGCTTAAGATTTATACAAGACAAGGATTACCTCAGCAGATTCCAGCAACGGTAAGGATTGAAGATTGGACCGGGAGGACTCTACAAGGAACCGAGGTTCTGGAGTGGTGGTATTAGGAACACCTGGTAAGAAAAGAGGTTTATGCTGCCGCAAGCCATAGTTTGCCGGCTCGCACCGAAGGTGTGCTCCTGAAATTTGGTTCATAGGCTGCAAAACAACTGACGGGTTCGATGCTTTGGTGCTATTTTGGTCAAGTTCAGCACACATTTGCTGGACTGGCAGATGCTCTGGTACTCCAGATAAGTTTACTGGGGGCAGACATAGACCATTCCTCATGGACAACATCTGGTACAGAAATTCAGATGTCAAACAGATTTTAACTGCAGAAATGTGGAAAGCATACATCATGTACTATTTTTTACCTTACAAATGCCGTGCAAACAACAATGTGGCATGCTTTTATTAGACCAATATTTTCTGACGTCCTAACCGCTAACTTTTGCTTAGATAGTAAGGCAGCAAGAAATGGTGATCAGAATAGCTAATGCACTTTCTGACTCTAGAACTTCAAGCTTGTCCTATAACTCATTTGGTAGTACTAATTCACTTCAGCTTTAGCATGCAACTGCCAAATATTGAGAACGGTTGCATATCCATTATCAGTGTATTACTGTACTGTATTAAGTCTGTTGATTTACTAAAATGATCCTTTGTGCAAACTGCATACCTGCATGTGTGTGCAATGCTACTACTATATCTTACTATGGCTGAAACTCACACTTACTTAGCACCAGCAATTCAGTAGGAATGCAGCATGATTTCACTAACCTGAACCTGGAGCTGAAGCTGCTTCAGGTACTCGATGGCATCATCGAGCATGGAGGCTTTATCGGTCTGCATAGGCGAAACCATCAGCACAAAACAGACAACAAATTAGCTTGATTACCTAAACAGAACACAAATTTTAGTGTCCAAACTATTGAAGCAACAAAGGCGAGTAAGATAGAAAGGGGGATTTGTTGGGCACCGACCTTGCTGGAGTTTGGCACGAGGCTCTGCAGCGCCTTCATCTTCTCATTGATCCTGCTCCTCCTCCTCTGTCGCAAAAATTGTCATCATCATCATCAAAATCACCCTCAATCTCACCAAATTAATACTCCAGCTGATAGCAATAGGAAAACATGCAAGAGCCAAGAAGATTATTAGCCCTAACCTTCTCGGAGAGATTGTGCACCTCGGCGGCGCGGCTCCTCTTCCCCCGCGGCCTCGCCGGCCTCGTCGGCTCCGACTCCGACGACCCGCCCAACGCATCCTGCAAAGAAGCCGCCCCCGCGTTCACCAAACCAAACCACCAATCAACAATAAAAACGAAAGCAGCAGCATCCGATGGAATGAAACGCACCTCGCTCTCGCAGCCCATGCCGGCGTGCTGCCGCATGATCATCAAATCCAGGTGTTCCTGGCCTCGCCCATCCATCATGGTCGCACGAAAAACGCAGGAGAGCGAGCACGAAAGCAAGAACTCTTTAAAGTACAGAAATGGCGAGCGAGAAGAAAGAGCAGAGCACCACCACGATCCACGAGAATTGAACGTTGCTGATGCTGCTGCTGGTCATGAGCTGCCCATACCGCCTTGCAGCAGCAGCAGTAGCAGGCGTTGCAATTGCAACCTTTCTTCTCTGGCTTTGTGTTGGCTTTTCCTTGAGCCCGAGAAAGCTGCAAGCGCGGCAGAGCTTTTGACGACGTCTCTTCCTCGATCGATCAGCCGCTGCTTCTCTTCACTTCTCGGTTCGTTCTACGGCTCTGGTTCGTGTCGTGGCGGGCATTGATGGTGAGGGAGGTTGGCTCGCATCGCGCGGCTCCATTAAATGGAGGGAGTGTTAATAATGGCGTGGCGTGTTGAGCTCGGCTTTCAGAGCTCAACAGTTTCCGGGACATGGACGTGGACAGCACAATGGAGGATTGGTACACTGTACACTAGTACTCCGTACTACTACTCCTACTCAAATTCACACTTGTACAGTACTCGCGCCGGCTGCTTTCGGGAGCAGTTCATCGCCGCACGGATCAAGCAGAAAAACCACCATCATCAGCTGCTGTTCTTGCCAAAAACCACCATCATCCGCTGCTGACTGCTGTTCTTGCCTGGCGTGTTCAGCATATCGGTCTTGCTGTAGCCTTGCCAATGACGTGACCTTAACTGCAGCATTAACGAATGTTTTGACATGTACCGTGAACACCTTCCGGGCTTCTCGAAGCACTACCAGCAGCTACAACTCCTTTCAAAATCTGCTCCGCTAAACAAATCTACTGCTCCAAAATTGTGGTTTTGTATTTTTATTTTATAACCTTTAACTGTTTGTCTTATTTAAAAAATAATAAAGTTACTATTTATTTTTTTTGATTTACTTTATTACCATGAAGTCCTGCGTACTGCTTGCTTAGAGAGCTCTCCTTGTTAATCTCGAGATTCGTTCACAAGAAGTACGCGTTTTTTCTTTCAGTAACAGTGCCAGAGCAAAGGGAAGTCCCTGATGACATACGGGTTCCTCTAAGATTTTTATCTGGGCCGTTTATCCAAGATCGGACGGCCCACGATTACGCCACGCATCATCGGTTGAAATGCATATAAAAACACGGTACATTGCACGCTCACGACATGACATTGGCATGCTTCATGCTCGTACACAGAAAAATTGATCGATTACTACTACTACTACTACAGGGGACGCTCCTCGATCTCGTGCGCCAGCGTGGCCGTCAGCCTATCTGCACGTTCGTCCTGACCTCCGGCGAAGTTGTAAACCCGGAATGCCAACTGGAACACCCGCCACAGCATCCTCGACACGCCTGCTGATGGATTCTTCGGTTCAGGGGCGGAGCTAGAAAATTAGGTCGCCGATGTTATTGGTGTCAAAGTACACCAATTTTGATTGCTATATGGTACTATATACATTGGTTAAGCAATTTATCTATATATTTCGTCGAAGATCGTCGGGGTCGCCCGACCCCGATAAGAGTACTGTAGCTCCGCCCCTGCTTCGGTTGTGCAGCCAACGAGCTAGTGTTTGCATCCTGGCTCTCCTACACATATACACAAGATTGCATGCATTTTGGTGATCAATGGCGCGTTCTTTTCGGATATTGAAATTGGATTATTTTAGACACACAAAACAAAAAAAATATTAGTATACAATTTAATTAGGTGTTAGTATTTTAGATTGAAACATGGATTTATTTGATTTTTTAAAGAAACTTCTATATAAAATGTTTTTCCAGATATTGTTCCATTTAATTAATTTTAATTAATTGGGAAGCATGCACAAGCTAATTCAAAAAATAGCCATTGCAAACTTTACTCCATCCGTTCCAAATACAGCATCCTTCAAAGGAATATGAAGTGGAATGTGACACTTCATAGACAATGAAGAATCTAGACACATGCTTCTAAATTTCTTGCATACAGATTTGTTGTATTATGAAATGTTGCTATAGTTTTTGACGGAGATAGTAGAAAATAAAGTGTCATAAGAAAGTGACTGAATTTTCCATTAATCTACCGTATTGTGAAATCAGGAGTGTAGAGAGAGAGTTAGACATACCTTGAGAGCCAACTCGACGCAGGTGGATGACAAGTTGACCATGCACTCCTTGATCCGGACCAGCACGCCGAAGTCGAAGTGCACATTGTGCGACACGAACCTCTTCGTCTCCTCCTCCTTGCTCCGCTCCATCGTGTCCACCTCATCCTTAATCTGCAGACATAATACACATACGTTCATGCCGGCAACATTTCACATTTTCCACTTCAAAAAACTGAAGCAATAACTACTTTCTTTAGTTTTTTTAACGAATTTTTTGCTAGACCATTTGTGAAATTAAGTGCAAATATAGAAAAATATAAGTCATACTTAAAAATTTTAATAATACAGTAATCAGAAACAAAATAAATAATAGTACTTCTATTGTTTTTTAAGAAAGACGATACGTCTTATAAAAGTGAGGCAGTAGCAATTTGTATATGTTACCTTGTTGAAATAGGCTTCGACCCTGTCGAGCTGCGGCGAGACGGGCGATGCGGCCTGCAGCTTCCATCCCTTGAGCGTGGCGACAACGCCGTCAAGCTTGGCGGAGAGCGCGGCGGCCATCCTCATCGTCTCCAGCTTCTTCCCTCGAACCTCGCGAGCACCTGCAAATGCAACGGAATCCGATCAGGCCGCCGGCATGTCAAATCTGTGACAGATTAGGGTGATTTTTGGCTTGCAGGACACCGGACGAACACCTGCGTCTCGTCCGTGAGGCACGCGAGCTGCCGCTCGACGTGGCCGTGGAACCTCGCGATCTCGCCCATGTCGTTCGATTGGAACGCGCCGATTGCGTCCTTCAGGTTCAGGATCGTCGTTGCGTGGGTCGTGACGTCATCCTCGATTTGCCGGAAGTAGGCTGATCTCTTTGTCATCTCGGCCAATGCGTCGGCCATGGCGCCGGCCGCCGCCGGCGAAGCTCGGGCCTTTTTGTCGTGGGGGCGAGACACCCCGCCGCCGCCGCCGCCGCCTTCGACTCGGTCACGCAGATGCCTGTACATGCTCCCCATCTGCGTCGATCGCTTCAGCTTCGTCGCCGCTTTCTTCGTTCGCAGCGCCTTCGCGATGTTTCCGCCGCCTCCAGGCGGCGGCGGCGGCCCCCTCGCCGGCGCCGGCACGATTGCCACGGCCTCGACGGCGTCTGCAGGTTGTGTCGGCGGCGGCAATGGCGGCGGCGGAGGAGGTGCATTGCCTTCTCCGGCTGACATGGAGATTGTCCGGCCATCCTTGCCATTGTCATCCATGGCAATGCTCATCGTGTCACGCTGCGCCACCGACGGCGAGGCTGTAGAATTGACCGGCGGTTCATCGGCAGGAGGCGTCACCATCGCCACGGTGAGGTTGGTGTCTTGCATTGTATCCCATGACAGGAGCAGCATGGGCAAACCCTCCACCGGAATAGGCGACGGGGGCGGCGCCGACAGCGACGACGGCGTTGTCTGCAGCACGGTGGAATAATCACCGGTCGGAGTCGACGGCGGCATCGGCTTGCTTTCGGCTGCAATTTCGCCGGCCTGATTGCTGCAACTGCTCTCAACTTCGCCATGAATACTCTGTTCCATGTTGTTCTTCACGGTGATGCCGTCTTTGCAAGTTATTCCGGCGATCGCCGCAATGGCTGATGGGTCGCCGGAGATTTCACGGTTAGCCGGAGACCGTGGTCGGCAAAGAACAGGAGGCAGGCTTCTCCTTTCCGGGAGATCCTCATGCCAAGTTGCAGTTGAGTTCTTGGAAATCTCCATGGAACTGAACATTTTCTTTCGCAAATGTTGTCACCTGATCAAGCATCTGGATGACATGCTGGCCTGCAAATAGAATTGCACTCCGGTTTGGTTTCTTTCTGACCTTGACAGTGAGCAGCATAGCTTACTACTACATGGGCAGGGTAGAAATACGTACCAACTTGTTCAAACCTCTGGTTCACTGTGGATGTGTGCTTATCAGATTCTGAATTTCCGAATTGCTTATGTTCTCCATGAAAGTCTTGAACCAACTTGAGAATCTCATGGAGGTGAACTAGACCCTGCTTGTTTGGTAGTACTTACATTAGCTAATGCAGAAGTTGTGATGATAAATCACTGAGGAATTCAGAAATATGACATGCTTTTCGGAACAAGTTTGCACAGGATGATTGACCTGTTGTATAGAGGAAGTATTGTGGTGTGCAGACAAGCCTGATAAAAATTTTGGGTATGCGATGTTCAGTGCTTCCAGGGTATCCAAAAGTAACTAAAAAGATTCAAAGCAAATGTAATGCAGTATGTCCATAAAACACACGCAAAAAATTTGGCATAATTTGAATTTAATTTGGCATGTACCTGATCCAACGCAACGTATGACCTTTGGCATGGCAGATCTAGAGCATCAATCAGATGGATGATCTTGTCAATGAGGCTTGTTGACAAAAGGGACTGGTTCGGTGATGGATTACTAGCAGGGTTGCAATTTCCACCACCCTCAACAATTGTCGTCAGTAATGCCAGGCCTTCATGTCCATTGGAAACACCTGAAGTCTCCTGCAAAATTATTTGGTCATTTCATCCCATCCTCCGTAAAAAACTCCAATGGTGCAAGTGTATCTATGTTTGTTGGAAAAGAAGAACAGGCGCTGACCTGAAATGTCGAAAAGTGGCGACTATAAACGGGCAGATTGGAGAAGGATGGGGCACGGTGAAGGATGATCGGCGCCATCCTTGACCGTGCTCTGCTATCCACACTAACTTCACATTGGACCAATGCAACCTACATCACATGGAACAATCACATTGATGTGGCTGAATTTTGTATGTGAGAAGCAAGGGGGGCTCCAAGAGGATTCAGCAATGCCTCTCCTCAAGGCATGGTAACCCTCAGAGAAAGAAGATGGCCCCATCAGAACAAGGACAATCTGCACGGATATATGCACAGAAAGTGTGAAGGAACCAAAGAATTTGATGGAAAATGGCTGGGACTTATTGAATCAGAAACAGAAGAGATGGAGATGGAAGAGGTTTATAATTAGCAGAGTTCTTGAGGTAGGCTGTGTTAGCTAAAATAAGAATTCAAGCTAAAAGCAGCTAAACAACATATGGACATGTGCTTATATGTTTGTGTGGAGGGAAATGAAAGGATGTTTCAATGCGTCTGCCCAAAAATTGGACCTGGCCATACACATTTTTGTCTCAAGTCTAGCAAATTTCGTGCCCCATCGAGACCTTGCTATTTTTCTCTTGTTAAATTCGAATATATTTTGAACAAAGTTCGAAATGCACATTTCGAGCAGCTCAAGTTTTTTTAAAAAAATTGTGAAATTCATCGAGATTGTGAACCCCATTTCATGGGCTCTAATGGTGAGCTGCAATGTCATCAGGAACTGACAAAAACTGGTTAACGAAGGATCTTCTCTTACGAAACATTGAATCTAGTCACAATATTGACTTAGCCTGGCTTAACACATTCTACCTAGTACCCATGGAAAAGTACAAACAGATAGTAGTAGATGGAGCACCAGACCACAAAACCTATTACAGTGACATGGTTTTCTCACCATAATTTCCTAGTAGTTCATTCAAGCAAGAAGACAAGCTTAAAAGAAACTAGTTTGACAGATCTATGGCACAGCCGGAGTTCCCAATAAACACCTCGCTATGCATCACATCGATCGATCCGCCAGCCAAAAAAAAATCACATGGAAACAGCACAAATTATGGTCCATAAATTTGCCACTACGTCCTCATTGCAAGACTCCCCCGGCCAAAACCAATCCATTGGTAATTTGGTAGTAGTAGAACTCTATAATTTCTTGACACAAGAATAAGAAGAAATTCCCCTCGAAAAAAAGAAAAAAAAACAAGAAGAAATTAGGCAAAAGAGGTGAAAAGGTTACCTTGTGCGAAATCCATGGGGTCACTTGATGGCGATGCAGCCGCCGCCACCTCGCCGTCCTTCTCCAGCACCGGCAGCAGCGGCGACGGCGGCGGCGGAGCAAGGGTGGGGATATACGCGTGCTTCGCCAATGGCGACGGGTCGAACACCCTCGAGTGCTACGAGCCAGGTGCCAACACGTGGCGCCGCGTCGGCGAGGTCCCCGGCGTCCCCGCCGGCCACGTCCTCAAGGGCTTCGGCATCGTCTCTCTCGGCGACTTCGTCTACGTCATCGGCGGCCGCCTCTGCCGCGGCGGCGGCGGCGACGACACGGACGTCGCCGTGCGCGGCGACGTGGCGCGGTACG
>CM002480.1:25114109-25221078 GCA_000325765.3 Leersia perrieri
CGCGCGCGGCACGGCGGCGGCGGAGGTGTTCGACGCCGAGAAGAACACCTGGTCGCCGCTCCCCGACATGAGCACTCTCCGCTACAAGTGCGCCGGCGTCACCTGGCACGGCCGCTTCCACGTCATCGGCGGCTTCGCCTCCGCCGCCGCCGCCGCCGGCGAGGCGTCGTCGGCGCTGGAACGGAGCTCGGCGGAGGTGTTCGACTGCGGGAGAGGGGAATGGGAGATAATCCCGGGGATGTGGCAGCTAGACGTGCCGCCCAACCAGATCGTGGCGGTGGACGGCCGGCTGTTCAGCTCCGGCGACTGCCTCAACAGCTGGAAGGGACACGTGGAGGTCTACGACGGCGAGCTCAACATCTGGACCATCGTTGACCACTCCGCCGCGACGCCGGACATCGCCGCCGCAGTCCTCCCGCCGTCGGCGCAGCGCCGGTACTGCACCATGGCCGTCGTCGGCACGCGCCTCTACTTCCTCGCCGGCTACCAGGTCGCCGGCGACGGCGACGGCGGCGGGTTCAGGACTGTCTCGCTTGTGCATAGCTTCGACACCAGTGCGACTCCTGAATTGATGCCGGCATGGAGCAGCTTCCAGCCCATCATGGATCAGGAGGACATGGATGATGGTATCAAAGAATTGTTCAGTCAATGCTGCTCACTGCAGCTCTGAAGTTAGTTACAGAGTTACAGAATTATTACAGAACTCCAGCCCAGACAAATCTACTACTTCTACAAAACACAATATGTATCATCATGGTTTTGAGCACGATACCATGAACTACAATATGTCTCATTCCTGTGGTCTCTTCTTTGCTGGAAAATGGACATGTGGATTGATTATAAAATGGTAACTATGGGAACTGAAAGCATGATGTAGGGGCAAAACCTGGCAGAGAATGTATACAACATGTAATCATTCAATCATCAATTAATCAAATGTTCAGTTATTTCAGGTGTCAGCAAATGGTGCTGACAAGTTGTAGATGACTGATTTAATCAGGTTCGTGACCTTCATGTGCTGCCGCACAAAGTTGACAGGGAGAAATGGGGAAAAATGCTGCAACTAGGAATCACTAACTGAATCAGATAACAAACAAACACATCTGGACCGATTTTGTTTGGCAAAGTATGCCAATCTGGTCTCACAACTTGTTTATTGAACAAGCAGCTATACCGTGTTACTTGCCGCAGTATTGCCTTTTCTGGTCATAAATCAAACTGAAATAAATACATACTAATCCTGCGAACTATGAGTAGCTGAGTTACCTGTAAGAGATCAGAAAAGGGTTTCTATCAGAAAATAAGATGACCAAACAGATTTCCAGAGGGTACTACATGACATCTTTGTAAAGCTCACCTCTGCATTTTATGACCGCCATTGGGCCAATGGACTGTAATCATCCATACTATTTGCACTACAGTGTTGATGAGTTCCAGCTTGCATCAACAGAACCCAAGATTCTGTGATGAAGCAATGGTCCAGAACAAGCTATTATGCCTCTATCCAAGCCCTCTAAGAAAACACCCCTGGAGAAGTCGAGTGGGCGGCCACCAGCATCTGTGATCACTCCACCAGCCTCTTGAATGATGAGCACCCCTGCGGCATGATCCCATATCTTCTCCTTGTATCCAGCTCTAGCAAATTTCATGAATATTTCTGCATCCCCTCGTGCTATTGCGGCATATTTCACCATGCTGTACACACGCAGAGGTTGCTTCCTGGAATTCAAGCAAAACATACATCAATATAACAGTATAGAAGCATCAAAACTTGCAATTTGGACAAAGAGGAACAACAGTCAAATGAAGGCACCATTTTTTTTTATTACTGAGGTAAAACCAGTATCCTATTCAGAAAACAGTTTCAAAGTTTTTTTTTTTTTTAAAAAAACTATACCATTCAGGAAAGATCAGGCAGTGGCTGGCAGATGTAACATGTAAAATCAATATTTACGGAGTAGTTTTGACTGTATTTACACAATGTCAGCAATTCAGCATTCACAGGAATATTGCAGAGAAAATAAACTCAAGAACTGACCTTAAGCCTACACTATGAGCAAGTCCAGCAGTGAAGGAATGACTTGTATTGGCTTTCTCAACAGGTTCGCAGAATGTTGCTGAGGCTGGATCACTAACAGTTGATACTCGGACCTCTCTTGAATTACGCCAAGCAAGCTTGCCAAAGTCATGAACTAATGGTTGCATCCAAGCTTGGCCACATCCTCGGTGAGCGTACATCACACAACCCTTATGCCATGATCCTGATGTGGGAGGAGAAACCTTAGACATCAACCTGTAATATCGTTGGTGGTAGTTGAGCCATTCCTTCTTCATTGGATAATTTGGGCACCCAAGAACTCCAAGTACAACTTCTCCGTCTTCAATTAACGCAAGAGCAACGGCGTATTGATCTCCACGTACAAACCCAAGCGTGCCATCCACAGGGTCAAGTACCCAAAACCTTCCTTTTCGACCTCCGGTAGAGTTGCACTTCCTAATCGCTTCAAGAATATCATGAGCTCCAAGCTCTTTTGCTGGGGACCTCAGGCCATACTTTGGAGCTTCAACCAGGCAACCATTGACAGCAGCAACAACAGTTTCAAGTAAAGCCGCACCTTCACTACTAGATAGTGTCTGGTCATCTTCTTCCGCTACTATAGATATGTTTTCATCCTGAAAGCAATCCGAGAGTAACCAGCTTACTATCGCTTGGACGCCCCAATCTGGCATAGGGAGTGAGGGAAAGATTACTGCTGGTAACCAATAACCACAAAAGCATAATTTATTGCATCTGAAAGGTACCAATCACAAAGTCATAATTCTTGATGGCATTTAAACAGTAGACAAAGATCCTCTTAAATTTGTGGGCCAGGTAGTGCTGCATCGGATCAGATTTGGTCTCTGATCTGACTATGAGGGAGTATGAGCTACCTTGTACTGGTTGTAGAAAAGTTGGAACAAGCTTGCCACTGGAATTGTGGACAATTATTATTTAGTGTTCTAACAGACCAACTAGTCCAAGTTGGGCCGAATGGCAGAAATGCAGAATATAAAACTACTGCGAAATTACGAATACAGTAGCTCAATTTCAAAGTCAACAACAACAATAATAAATTAAGCACCCATTCCATGTAGGCACCGATACTGAATCAAGCACAACAAATCAGTATAAATCATAGTAATAATCTAATACAGTGTATAAATCATAACAATCTACTTCAATTTGTAATCTCTCGGCGGATTGTGTTTGGAGGAATACTAAATTGCGGATGTGGGTATATTATCAGACTTATCAATCAGTGGTGCGAGCTTTAGGAGAAACGCAACAACAGCACCAACCTGCAACGGTGACGGGGGAGCGGTCGAGCTTGGAGTGGACGCCGCCGGAGCCGGAGGCGGAGGCGGCGCCGAGGAGCGAGGCTTGCACGCGCTGGCAGAGCGTGCAGGCGGCCTGCACGACGCGCACCGCCACCTCCATCTCCCTGGCGTAGTCCCTCCTCCCTCCCCCGAAACCGCCGCCGCGGCAATCCCACACCCACTCCTGCTGCAGGCGGGACGGCGCCGCGGAGGGCGTGGAGGACGACGGGGCGATACAGCGGCGGCGCGCGAGCGGCATCCGGCGGCCGCGCCAGTCCGACGGCGGCGGGAACGGGGGAGGGAAGCCTCGCGCGGGCGCCGCCGCCGCCCAGGCGGGGAGGCGGAGGCCGCTGCTGCATCCCATCGCCGCCGCCGCCGGCGTTCGCGGCGGATTGATCGATTTGGGCGGAATCTGATTGATTCGACTATTCGAGATGCTTCTCCTCTTTTCTTCTTCTTCTTCGCCTTTGGTTAGCCGCCGCGGGCGCCGGCTGCGAAGGAAGAGTGCGCGCGTGGAGGCGAAGAAGGTGAAGGTGAAGGAGCCCCCGCACCGTGGGAATCCATGCCAATCTCAATGAAAGCTTTTGTTCTCTTTGTTTTTCTTTTTCTTTCCCTTGCTTCTATTATCATGTCCCACACGGACGAGAATTAAAGGGGGTCAAATGGTCAATGATGATGCAATTTGCCGCCAGATTTCTGCTTTTTTTTTTCAACGATATTTGTGTTAGTGGTTCATTCTTTTCCAAGTTCCAACAGAGTACTTGAATTTTTTTCCAAGTTCCAACAGAGTACTTGATGCCTTACCACTTTAATAAATACTAGTAACATATACTTTAGCAAATAAGAAGGGAAAAAATTAAATAATAATTATGCCACGAGCCCAGACAAAACAAGCTTGTTGTGTTATACTTTATTTATGTGATTCTGAATGTAAATCGTGTTAGAATGATTACCACTTTCATAAATGTAAATTGTTTTAGAATTCATAGATACCTTTTTCTAATAATCTCCCATATTTTGTCCATACTGAATGAATAATTTCCTCCCACAAATAATTGATTAACTGTTTTCAATACTTAAATTTATGCTCAGAGGGACTTAGAAAAAAAAGGGTAGCTCTACTAATTCGTTATAGTAAATTAGTATAGAATTGACAAAACCACAAGAATGAAATAACAACATTTGGTAAGGCATAAAATTAAAAAACATATCCAACACTACCAAAGACTTTGGTAACACCAAATTCTACCAAAATTTAGCATTAATAAATAGTATGGTTGAAAATAACAGTGAATTACTGATCTGAACAAGCCCTTACTCCTCTTATTTTCACAAAGGCCGGTCGTTGGGCCTGATTATAACGTTATGGGCCATTTTCGCTCAACCAAGGCCCATTAAAAAGCCCATTAATCACAGTGTCACTCACTCCGTGGGAGTGCGTGTGTGGACTCATCGAGAGAAGAAGCAAAGCAAAGCAAGCAACTGAGCAGAGCTCCGCCGCCTTCGACTCCGACGAATTGGGAGATGAGGGCGGTGGTGATCGCCGGCGCCGGCGGGCCGGAGGTACTGGAGGAGAGGCGCGTGGATGCCCTCCCCGCGCCGGGGGATGGCGAGGTGCTCGTCGCGGTGGCCGCCGCCGGCGTCAACCGCGCCGACACGGTCCAGCGCCAGGGCCGGTACCCCGCGCCGCCCGGCGCGTCGCCGTACCCGGGCCTCGAGTGCTCCGGCACCATCCTCTCCGTCGGCCCCAACGTCCCCTCCCGCTGGGCCATCGGCGACCAAGTGAGACGATTCACGATTGTGGTGGATTGGGGATTGTTGCGGATTAGGTTAATGGATTTGGGGAATTTGTGTGTTGCCTTGTAGGTTTGTGCGCTGCTTAGTGGGGGCGGGTATGCGGAGAAGGTGGTGGTGCCGGCGGGGCAGCTGCTGCCGGTGCCGGAGGGGGTGAGTCTGACGGACGCCGCCGGCTTGCCGGAGGTGGCATGCACCGTCTGGTCGACCGTCTTCATGACCAGCCATCTCTCCCCCGGAGAATCATTCCTCGTAAGAGAAGAGACTCTCACTTTTTGATCATGATTCCATGGTTTGTTACTGAATGTTGGGTATGAATCCTCATCAACGTTTGCAGATCCATGGTGGATCGAGTGGAATTGGTACATTTGCTATACAGATTGCAAAGCACCTTGGAATCAAGGTTTTTGTTACTGCAGGTTTGTTCAGTACAGCAATGTCCTAAAACAAATACGGAATACAAGATGTTGCAGAGATTGCTTAAGTTATGCTTTTACAGTCTATCTAATATTGTTGTAGGCAGTGAGGAAAAACTAGCTGCCTGCAAAGGTTTGGGTGCCGATGTATGCATAAACTACAAAACTGAAGACTTTGTTGAACGCGTCAAACAAGAAACCAATGGAAAAGGTATACTGCGTGCACTCGCTATTTGATGTGTGTTCATAATTTTTCCCCAACCAATTGATACTTGTATGCCAATAGCATTCTTATAATGGCATTTCTCAATGGAACTGTCTATAATGTTTGATGCCTGTCAAGTTTGTATAAGCTTAATTGACTCTTAACATGGAATTATATTCATCAGGCGTTGATGTCATCCTGGACAACATTGGTGGATTGTATCTTCAGCGTAATCTGAACGGCCTAGCTGTTGATGGCAGACTTTTCATTATTGGTTTCCAAGGAGGCGCTGTGACGGAAGTGAACCTGCAACCTATGCTTGCTCGACGGTTGACCATACAAGGTAATCCATAAGACTATAGGGAACAATGTCCCTTCTATATTTTTCTGGTTCTCATTATATTCTTTACGATCTTACCAACGTTTTTTGCTGCCTTATTGTGAATCGCTCTTATGTGACCGTATGATGCCTAAACAATATAATCCATAGACTATAGGGAACGATGCCCCTTCTATATTTTTATAGTTCTCATTTTAATCTTTACGATCTTACCAACATTTGTTGCTACCTTATTGTGAATTGCTCTTATGCGATTGTTTGATGCCTAAACAATATCGCTGATTTTAGCATCTATGAAAATGATATGATTCTGTGCAGCTGCTGGACTACGCAACAGAAGCCTTGATAATAAAGCTCTGATTGTCAGTGAGGTGGAGAAAAATGTATGGCCTGCCGTTGTGCAAGGCAAGGTGAAACCAGTGGTATACAAGACGTTTCCTCTGTCAGAAGCAGCTGAAGCTCACAAGTTGATGGAAGAAAGTTCCCACATTGGCAAGATATTATTGATTCCATAATTTGTTGGTACTATCTTGTTCATGCTCTCCCATTCAGAGTCACTTTGGACACTGTATATTTTGTTTGTAATTTGATCTAGCATGTAGACAAGAGTGGACATATGTCAGAAAACTATCCGTCACCACAAATGAATAAAGTTATGTACTCATGTTCTCTCAATCAATGGATCATTTGGATATAACGCGATTGCTTGGTTTGGAGTCACTGTCGTTGGTGTTATTCATGATGATGCCACTATATTAGATTTTTAAGCATGATTAGCACCAAATGATGATACATGATGTTTTCAAATTTCTACTTCCAAGACATTTTGATATGTTACTAAACAACTTGATCTCATGATGATGCCACGAGAATAGATATTTAAGAAGCATGATTAGCACCAAATGATGATGCATATTGTTTTCATACTGTTACTTCTGAGTTCAGACATTTTAATATGTTAGTACACCACTAGATGTCAACGCACGACCAATTGTGGGCACAAACCAAATGCGAAAGGAACTGGATATGACCATTAAGACAACGTATATGTACAGATAGCAAGCAGCATTACCGATTGCCCATTCAGGACAACTTAAAACTGAATACAACATTTAAATGAACCAAAAACCTGCTATTTGCACTACTAGTTTGGTATTCAGGAGCAACCACCTCAAACGGCTTATGTGTAACTCGCTAACAATGGCAAGCAATTTTTTTTTTTGCTACAATAGCTATTTCTCCTCTTTCATACTTCAATATTCTAATTCGTCTCCCGCTAGTTCATACGTCAAATTTTAAGGTAAGTGCTAAACTGCCTTAGAAAACTGTGGTTCTGCAATTATTCTTGTCCAAGGTTCGACGGAACAGTGCAATTGCACTGTTGTTTCATGATTTCAATCTGCCTCTTCAACACCTCATTATCCTGCAGTTGCAAAAAAGAGCATCTAAAAGAGTTGCAAAAATGAAAATAAGCATTGAGCACCTAAGAGAGTGAAATGCATGGAGATACCAAGAGAACGCATAAGCTCATATTGAATGGGACGCATAGAGCTAATAGCCTAATACTATGTTAGTATGTTACAACGAGAAGCGTCAAAGATCCACAATTTGGCCCACGAAATTACCTTTTTCAATAGGTCAAATCTCCTGGTTGAAGCAGAAAGTGAGGCCTTAGCCTGCAAACCAAATACTAAAATGAGCACTGGAAGGAAACTGAGCCAGGAAAACTGTGTATAAGTACATGATAGAGCAGACCTTTAAAAGTTCATCTTGCAGCTGTTTGCTTTTCGCAAACTCCGTGTCATATTTCATTCTCCATTCAGCAGATTCATCCATTGCTTCTAGGTTGGCACGCTCAAATTGCCTCCTGCAAAGGTTTGACGCAGAAAAAAGTGCAATTCAAATCATCAGTCATGCTTGAGCAAATCGGATAGGCACGGGGTTGATATTTCAACACATCTACCAATATGGAAGAATGAGGACCAGAAAACAACTTAACCAATGCAGCCAGGAGCATCTTAACAAGATCACATTTCAGACAATAACGGCAAAGGCATAGGTACAGGAAATAACAACAGAAGACAATACCCTCCAGGCTCAAGCAGATCCCCCCTTGTTATGAGCATTAGCATTTAGGTCTCAAAGCATTTAGGGTGAATGACTGATTGCAGGTGTTCAATAAGCCTTAAAACATAGACCATTCAACATCTGATACCTATAAACTCCATTTTACCTATGCATCAATTAGCAGAGATAGACAAGCAATTTCTGGAACTGATCTCAATCCTTGACATGACTGCAAGACTTTCACAATCACAGGTTACATAGATGCCTTGCAGGTCTAATAATTCGAAGGTGCAGCTAGTGCAAATGCCCACTAATTTCTCTTATCAATTCGTTCTACGAAAGCAAAGTTGCCCATAAATTTCCTTAGCCATATGGATCCATTCACCAGAAAACAACTACCGAGAGATCCTGGTGGTCAATTGGCAAGAGAAAGGGAGGAAAGCGGGCGAACCGGAGCTCCTCGCGGTCGTCGACGGTGAAGGAGGGATCGGTGGACTGGCGCGCCCAGATGCGGAAGTAGACGGCGGTGCCCATCAGCAGCGCCACCGCGAACGCCACCATCAGCGCCTGCCTCTCCTGCCTCCCTCCTCCCCCGCCTCCTCCTCCTCCTCTTCCCCCCACCATCCCCTCCTCCGCCGTCTCCTCCTCCTTCCTGCTTCCGCCCTGGATCACACGCACGGAGCTCCACCTCTGTTGTTTCTTCAGACTGGTCACAAAGGCGCAGCAGCAGCAGCTGTCTCCTCGCCGGTGCAGGACGGTCGCACGGCCCATTTATCGGCCCAAAAGGTTGTGGCCTCGTGGATTCGTATCACTGTAACTACCAATAGTTGATTTAGAAATGAATGGCTCGAATGAGAAGAATGTCACGGCGACATCAATGTGCTAATGTACTTTCTATTTGTTTTTTTTTATACGAGCTAACCAAAGGTCCAATTTTACATGTTTTGGGAAGTAGAAAATGTCAAGTGTCATGTATTTTGGGAAGCAGGGAGTAGTAATGTATAGCATTCTTATAAGGCTTTTTAGCCGAATGGGGGAAGCGGTAAGCGGGTGTTCTTAACAGCTGATGGATGATTTATCACGGAGTGTTTCTCAAAAACATTTTATTGTAGACTAAACGGAGTCTAATTATTCGAGAGAACAAATGAATATATGAAACATAAAGAAAATGTTTACTTTAAAGGTCTTCTAAGAAATGTGTTTAGGAGCTTGAAAAATATGCCCAGATAATCTACGAGACACCTTAACAGGACCTAAGCTGTTAGTACAAGTTTTGAGTTTTTTTTTTTTTTTTTTTGAACCTGATCCTCTGTCCTCTTCTACTCCCATTGCAATTAAGGCTTCTTTTGAAT
The DNA here is from genome assembly GCA_000325765.3 of Leersia perrieri. Classification (NCBI taxonomy): domain Eukaryota; kingdom Viridiplantae; phylum Streptophyta; class Magnoliopsida; order Poales; family Poaceae; genus Leersia; species Leersia perrieri. The sequence continues at coordinate 25,123,641 of CM002480.1, forward strand.
GTAGGAATTGAATTCTTCACAGGATTCGGTTCAATTCCTGCAACATTCCACCGGAATGTTCCTTTGTAAAAGGAGGCCTCAATAATATAAGGGATTTCGTCTCCCAAATCTTCTATATTTTGGGACCTAGGGAGTAGAAGAAAAATTTACGGAGAACTAGCCAAGAAGAACTCTGATTAAGCTACTGTCAGCTACAGGATGGGTGATTATGCTACTCACAAGGTTTATATACAACTCGTGGTTACCCAGTAAAAAGCATCTAGTATGCCAGGCCTGGTTGCCTTGTCTTCATAATAAGCTCTGAATCTTGTCTTCATAAGCTCTGAATCTGAACTAGCCGCGGCGGAGGCACGGGCGGTGGTAACGTGGTAAGAAATTCCTCCGACAATAAGACGATGAAACGGTGTGCGCCAATCGCAGCTGAGACAACCGAGATAGCGAGCATGTTCCAGCTCACTCTGGCAGTCAGGATGGGGTCCTCTCGGATGTCCCTGACGAACTTGGAGAATATTACCTTCAGCCTGCGATCACTTGCTGCTGTCTGAAATGTCACCAAGGCTGATGCTTCTTTGGACAGCCCCAGTTCTTCATCATTCTTTCCTGCTGTCATGCGTGGATGAGGTTCGAGCTGTCTTGCTCGTTTGAAGCCAGTGACTTTCACCATCCACTGGTAGATTACATCGGCCAGAACCCGACTTAGGAGCACGCGGAAGACTGTCGCGTCTCTGGAGATCAGGTCACGAGCAAGCGACTTTGCATTCTGCGCAACAGGAAGTACGATAAACTCAGTAGATTATTAGTTTTGCGTGCTCTATGCATCCAGAAAATCCAGCCTGTAGAGCAAGTTGATTGAGGTAAAGAGGGGAAACAAGGAACAAAAACATACCGCTGTCAAGATTAGTCTCCTTATCACAATGCTATCCTTCGATAGTAAAAGCCTCAGGCACAGATTTGCGGTATGCAGTGTTCTTTCTGGTGTAGCATGGTTAAGATCAAGTGAAGAAGATGCATCACTGATTTCTACAAGTTTTGCAACATCCAAACCCTTCCTCTCAGGCAAAACACCAGTATTATATCTGAAGTTACCCCTTCATGTATGAAACTGATATCAGATGCATATCATGATTTTTCAGGACAGAAAACTAAGCATGATGTTCACACACAATTCTGTCCAGAACTATAGAACTGACCTTGCTGACGCTAATTTAAGAAATACAGTAATCTTGTTCCACTGAAACTCTTTCCATCTGTTGAAAATAGCCTGTGTTATCAATAATTGGTGTCAGTACTCTAGTATCACGACTTCAGAAGTGCCATTTCCATTGGGTGTTTGCTTTGCTGTTTGATATCACGAACTAACAAAATGCAGAATTTCAAATTTTATTGCAGGATTTCTATACAGCTCATGTAAAACAGAGATGGATAGTTCAATGTTTGAAAGAGCACATATTGGCCAGGTTGCAGAGAGTATTAGAAGCAATAACTTGAATAAACTTAACTATACATACTATACAGGTAAATATATGAGGTAAAACAGTAATACCTGATGCAAGAGTCTCCTTGTTGCCACTGAATTATCAGACAGAAGCTTCCTAACAACATATGGATATGCTGCTTGAAATGTTTTAAAAGTTCCATCTGCTGCAATGGCCAACCCTGCGAATTGCAAAAATAAGGGGACCCTGGTAAGCCTAAAAAAAATCATGCTCAAAACACAGATAAATCAGAAATACACGAGCTACATATACTTATGTGGGCTAGTCCAGTACTGAATTTCAACTAAACAAACTAACCTTCCAAAGAGGCAAGTGACCTTAGGACGAGTGTGTAGTACGGTGGCATACGGAAGTGGTATTTAAATGCCACAGACCAAATTTTTCCAAGCACCTAAAGGATGTTTGTAACAGTTCAGGAAGATTAGATATCAATAAAGAGATCAACATGCCGCAATCCACAGAACTGAACTTAAAGAGAAAAAGCTACACACCCTACTAAATTTGACATCTGGAATTCCATCTTCAAAGGTTACCTCGCCTAATGCATCCTCCAAGTCCTACCAATAAACAAGCACTAAATTATAGTAATAAAATGACAAAGTAAATCACACTACAACTTACACTATATTTTTTATGAGTTTAGAACCTCGTGTCTTTTTCAATCTGGTAATAATAATTCAAAAAATAAATACTGCATTCTGACGAATTACCATTGTCACTCGTCGTAGATTAGTTTTTGGTGGAACAACATCCATTTCAGTCAAATCATAAACAAGAGAGGCCCAATCTCCATTCACTATGTGCACGATACTTGCAAGCATAGCGTGCTGATGTTTCTTCTCCATCATGCAAAGCAAACCAAAATCAAGAAACCTAGCATAATTTAGGAAGGTGTTACTACAGCAGATCATCACAAAAACATCATGCCCACTGTAGAACATGATTCTACTTATTGCTGTAAGAACACGCTTACTTATAGAGAATACATCAAAAGATAATTAAGACTAACCCAACACGGCCTTCAGGTGTATAACGCAAATTCCCAGGATGGGGATCAGCATGCAACAAACCAGTCTCAAGAAGCTGCACCAGTGATGCTTCGACACCTTTGTTCACCTAATCAACATCATAATGATTTAAATGTTAGAACATTTTGTACAGGGGAAAAAACGATTCTTCAAATGCAGTAATTGTTGATATACTCTTTATATTTCTACCGCAACATAGAAAAGGAGCAGCACCAATATTGAAGCGCTAGATGTTTACATATATATTAAGTTGCATATTTCTGAAACAAACACAACATTGCACAGAACCACATAAATTGCAGTTTCTAAACTGATAAAAGCACTGTTCACAGTGAGCTAAACTTTAATTAAAAATGTGCTACCAGGGATCACTGATTGATGGGAAGTTACTTATTTATGGTGTTCATCTATTTTCAAATGAAGCAGGTAAGTTATAAACTACCAATTTATTAGTAAATAGTAATACCAGGTCGAGAAGACGCGCTTTTGCTTCAATTCTCTGTTTCTCTGATGATCCAGCAATTTCTGATGAAATTCCTTTAGAAAAGGAAAGCAAATCTGTGGGATTTTCACCAGCTACCCATTCCATTGTCAAAACTCTCTTCCTCGTAAGTTGCTTGAGAACCTTTGGAACCAGCATAAATGAATATCTAGAATGAAATTCCTACAGGAGTGGAAATTATGAGATTAAACACTGAACCAAGACTGAGCATATGTTTAAATATTTTATGGGTAGGAGACAAGACCAAAGAAGCACCAGAAATTTGGTGGCATTAGCAGCTTCAATATTGTAGTCCAACTCGCCAACAAAACCTTTACCCAACTCGTCAGCATAGAGGGCAATGTTGCTTTTTCTCTTTGCTACCTTCCTCAGAAAAGCAAGCTGAAACAAATGGTAGAAAATCAAAAACTGCTAGAAAGGCACCAAGTAACAAGGAATATGGTGATAAAAAAGGGCTACAATTTTCTAAATACAAGCTAACGCTCTTAATTAATCACAATCACATTAACACTTCATTAATCACAAATCAGGAATTTTAGGTAAAATTTGTTGGTACTGGCAATTACCATGAATATGTCAATGTAAACAATAAATCACAAGCATGTTTAGGGACAATGAAATAGAAGGCATTAGGTACAATGCCCATTCTCGGGATCAGAAAAATGCAGAAACATATCTTTTTGACAAGTAAAACAGTAGGAGAGGATCCTATGGAGTATACATTTTATGAACAAGATGTAAGGGCATTAACACTTGGCACAATGAAAGACACTTAAAAAACTAACGAACCAATAGATTCAAGGGAGAGATAGAGCTATATGCATACCCCAAGGCGTAGAATATAGATGTCCCTCAATACCGAAGGAAGAAGGTTTGGCCGCTGAACCTTTATGGCCACAAGGGCACCGTCAACTGTGCGCCCCTGATAAACCTAAAGTACACCAAACAAGAGTACGCTGAGCATAACAGTAAAATTATGAAGAAGGTACAGAAAAATAGAATAAGGCCTTGTCAAAAACTACAAACGACTTGTCTCTAATATTGCGAAAACAATGGGAGAATCTCTGCAACAAATGCTTACTTGTCCAAAGGAAGCTGCAGCAACAGGCTCATCAGAAATATAACTGAAAATGTGTGATACAGGGAGCTCAAACTCTCCTTCAATGATCTTCATTGCATGTTCCCTTGGGAAAGGAGGAACTTTTTCATGTAACTCCGCAAGTGCCTATGATTGGGGTGTGTGCCAGTTAATTATGAGAAAAACATTGGGGACTGTTTTACGATTATCCAAATACTTATTGAGATGATGAAGCAATAAAAATGCAGAAATGTGGTAGTATCCTGCAGTGATTTTTACCTAACCTCAGAAATCTCCGAGCCTGTGATATCAGGCCTTGTTGAGAGGGACTGTCCAACTGCACCCACAAGATAGGCATGTCAAGACTAACCCAAGCCGGGTGCTCACTGCCATGGCCTAAAGCTATAGAACCTGAAAACCTGACCTTTAACAAAAGTAGGCCCAAGATCTAGAAATGTCTCTTTGAGAAGCTGGCCAACCATGTATTGTGAAGCATTGAAACCTTTGCTTCTGATGCTATTACTGTCGTAGGTGGAATCTGTGATCAAGTTTGCTCTTTTGGAAATTTGCATCTTTACTGCAGCTGAGACAAATGCGAAGAGTATCTACAGAGTACAGAAGCACGACATGCTGCACTATTAGATTTACCAGTTGAAACTTAGTGAAATCAAAGAGGAAGGCAGAACACAGCTTACCTGAATTGTGCGGAGCGCGAGAATATGAGGGCGCGACGTGAAGTAACGGGAGAGGAGCTCTGGATCATAATGCTGGGGTAGAGGAGTGGTGAGAATGGCTGCATAGTAGTTGATGTACAACTTGAGGGCTTCGATATCAGCCATCATCAGCTCCATACAAGACAAACCTAACAAAAAATCATGTGACAAGTTAACCATGCAATCGATGAAGCTTAAATATTTAAGCAGCAGCTACTCGGGGCTGCTAAGTGTGAGCAACCTGGAGGGTAGGATGGGGGAGGGAAGGCCGGAGGTTGAAGTGTCTGATACTGCTGCTCTTGTTGTTGTTGCTGCTGCTGCTTTTGCTGCAATTTCGGTTTAGAAGGTTCCTGATGTTGAGATTGCTGCTTGCCTGGGAACAATCGCTGCTCAATTGCGTGCTTTGAGTATCCGACATACAGCTTCAGGGCTTCGAAATCAGCCGTCATAAGCTCTAGGCATGATAACCCTACAAATCGGGAGAATTGCCATCAGCAACAGCACAATGCGTGTCCAACGGAGCCAAATTGAGCCGCTCTCTGCCTGCCCGACAAATTAACCTGGCTGATACGAGGGAGGTGGTAACGATGGGGATTGACCCGTCGCCGCCTCCTCCTCCTCCTGCTCGGGAAGTTTAGGTTTAGGTTTAGGTTTAGGTTTTGGCTGCTTCCGTTGCCGCGGCTGCTTCTTCTCGAGGAAGCGGAGCCAGAAGATGTCGCGGAGAGGGGCGCCGGCGGCGGCCTGAAGGAACTCGCCGTCGCGGCGGAGCACACCCAGCACCTGGTCCAGCGCCCCTCCTCCTCCTCCATTCCCGCCGCCCTGCTGCCGCCGCGGCTGGTGCGGCAGCCGCTGCTTGCTCCCGCCCCACCACGACGACCGCTTGTCACCGCCGCCGGCGCCGCCCTTCATGGCGCAGACGGCGGGCAGCGCGGCGGGACGCACCAGCGCCGCCATCGCATCGGCTGCTCCAGATTATTCCAGAAGCTTCTAGTAGCAGGAGGAGGAGGGAGGATTAGTGGCGGTGGTGGTGGTACAGTAGTGGGGACGAGTGCGACGGCGAAGGCGTGAAGGAGAAGGTGGCTGGTCACGCTCCGCACACGTCATCGCCTCATCACTCCGTCTCCACAAGTAGCAACACAACAAAAAAAGCAAGCCTAGGTAGATCCGCTTGCCGATGCAGGCCCACGGCCTATTAATACAAATAGTTGGACCGGCCCAAAATCCGTACTGACAGGCTGGGCCCACTATAGTGCTATGCATTTCGATCTCGTTTAGGCCCCGTCTAGTTCCCAAAATTTTCACCCAAAAATATTACATCAAATCTGTGGGCACATGCATAAAGCATTAAATATAGATAAAAAAATAAAACTAATTATACCGTTTGGTTGTAAACGACGAGACGAATCTTTTAAGACTAATTAGTTCATGATTAGTAATAAGTGTTACAGTAACCTACATGTGCTAATAATGGCTTAATTAGACTTAAAAATATTTGTCTCGCGGTTTCTAGGCTAGCCATAAAATTAATTTTTCCATTCATGTCCGAAAACTCCTCCCAACATCCGGTCAAACATTTGATGTGATGTTTTCGCCAAAAATTTTCACCAACTAAACAAGGCCTTACTCCATTGCCAAAATAAATCATAGTAAAGCCAAAAATTTAGTAACGTCACAATGTGTAGAGGTAATGCTTGGTTTGGCTAAAAGTTTAGCAAAGGTCAAAATGTGTGGAGCTAATATTTAGTTTGACACCTTATCAATTGTAATTTAATCAATGAGATGTTTTTTGCAGTTTTATTAAAATTTTATGGACATTATCAATATTTGGCAACAAAGCAAATAAATCCAGTTTTTGTCAGCGGTAACAATCTAGACAGCCCCCTTGGTGCGCGTAGAGCCCACACAATGTCCACATAAGTCAGGATGTTTAAATCTCACCCCCAATGTAAGAACAGCTGAATAGATAAACAAAATCATCCAAAATGCAGAGTAATTCTTACTCCATTTTGAGTGACATTTTAAACACATAGTATATGTTAAGGGGCAAAAGAGGAAAAGAACATCATGTGCGCAAAAAGGCATGGATTCTACTATCATAATTCACAACGGTGGGAGCATTCGTTGCATTCAGGATTACAGATACAACTAGAGAAGGGAGGAAAGAAGGTCTCATTAAAAAAAAAAGGAGGGAGGAAAGAAAAGGGGTGTTAACAACAGAAGACACACCCTTACACAGTCTATACACATGAGCATACGCACGAGGTGATGCTCTGTCAGGCTCCTAGGTACGTAGAAAGGAAGCTTCCATGGACTGCAGGATACTCGCTGTGTCGAACCTGAAGTTTCTGAAGCTTTTACCTGGGCGGCTGTCAATGGTTTGCGGGTCAGATCCTGCTCTAGTAATTACTGGGTTCTCAACAGGTACCGCCCCACTTGAGGAATTCTTCGCTTTCCAAACCGTACCTGAGGAATTATGTGCTACCATAGATGTTATCACAATTATACAGGAAAACAGTATATATTGCACCAGTTCACCAATGTCATCACAAACATATAGGAAAATAGTATATGTTGCACCAGGTTCACCAACGGTACTCAGCAACTATGTACTAAAAGTTGATCATAAATATAACCATGAATCCATAACTGACAGGACCAAACTGTTTTAATTTACTAGCTAATATTTTTACTCTGTTTAGAAAATACATATTCAGCTTGATTTCAGAAAACAAAAATTTGCTAAACAATGTTATAATTAATTGGTAGGGCATTTTAAAAAAAATTAGGTCCTGACATAAATGGGTAAAGTAGGGATCAGAAGAAACCTCTAGCAGATGTATCTGACTTCTGATACTGTGAGGGACGATGTGTGGCTATCCAAGCTTTTATACCCCTGGAAAAAAAGGAGTATAGTAAGGAATTAAGCAATGTAGAACCAATGAGCTCACATTCAGGAAATGTAAAGGCAGATTGAGAAGACAAATGTGTTAATAAATATTTTAAAAGCCAACATGCTCATGATGCTCAAAGCAATGTCTGCCCCAATAAATATAGTAAACTAGGTCAAAGAGGTACTGACTGCAAAAATGGTGCGACCATATAGAGCTTCAGTCCATTCACTCCACGAGATATTGCATCGTCACCAGCAGGAAGAAGTTCATCAATTTTGTGCCATGAGATCTCCTGTCAAACTCACAGAGGACTACAGCTCAGCAATGTCTATTTCATTCTTTTTAAGCAAAACGAGGTTCAAAATGATTAATGGATAAACTACAAAGGAAACACCACCAATTGAAGCAACAGTAACTTCAGTCTTCAAGTAGACAAAGTAGTGATCACAAGACAACATTGCAAGCTATTGATACATCAGAATAAAAAGATAAAAGTGCCACAGTTCGCTACTTAGCAAGCATAAATATGAGCAATACCAATACCAATACCAATAAGAGCAATAACTTGTCAGTTAAGTAACAATAAGCAGAAATATGATAAAGGTTTTGAACATTGGCATACACTGATCTCCTTCTTAGTTTGAGGTGCAAAAACAGTATCCGCCTTAACACCAGTTATAATATAAAGGCGAACTCTTTGCTGCCAGACTGAAACTTCAATATAATCTTCCAATTTCAAAAGCTTAGAAACGTCACACCCAGTTTCCTCTAGAACCTGCATTGTTATGTAACTAAATGTCACTTACATAGACTAGTAATGCAATGAGCATGGGGAAGTGAAACATGGACACAAGTTCACCAAAGATAAAAATCATGATCACTGGCATATCTTTAGAAATTTATATACAGGACCAGTGGACAATATAGCTAACTGATACTAAGTTGTTATTCCTGAAAACATGAGGTGGTGGTAGGAGCAAAGTAATGTGGTTCATTACTTCATTGTTAGAGAATAAAGAACAAAACAGTCCAAGGCCTAAGGAGTTCCTCACATGCTATGTATTAAAATGTAAACACTAAGTGAAAATATTAAGTATTGGAAAATGATAGAATATCTAGAACTTTGAAATTTGAGTTTAATAAAAAAGTAAAGTATCTTGATGGTCTAGTGAAGGCGAAATGATTGTGGAGTGACATTTACAGATTTCCATCCTTTGTAAGTCCAATTTGCTTTATGGAAAACGCAAAGCACTACATGGATCTAGCCAGAAGTTTTACTTCTCTAACAGCACACGTATGGTCTTCTTCATCTTTACTCCTCTTTCCACGAGGAAAGCTCCAGCTGGCGCTAGACTTCCAACCCTTCACAAGCAAGCACTGCACAGATGGAAGAAGTGAATGAAACTTGGGATGTGCGTATGTGACAAAGAGGAATATGAAAATTGAGATCTACAAGGGTTAGAGATCCAAAGGTGTAGTTTTTATGTGCGCCTAATACGTTGCAGTATTTGATTGAAGTTGTACGTACTGAAGCAACTACATGATAAACCATCTACAAGGTATTTGCAATAACAAACAAAATAACAGAATTTATGTACTCCTAATTGCTAAGCTACCGCACTGACCACATTGTGCAACCTAGCAGCTACTAAACTAATCTTAATCTAGCTAGCAAGTAATACGGTACAGGGTGATCGGATTGAGGTGTATTTACCTTCTCATAGGTGTCATCGAGGATGATGCATCCGCAAACAGGTACGCGGATCTTGTATTGAGTGAAATCCTTGTAAATGTCATCAAGGTGCACGCGATAGGGCCTAAGCGCCGCACAGCTATTGAACACTGCACACATCACATCACCACAATCACTGTCAGCGATCAACCCAAAAACGGCGGCGCCGTGAGCCATGAATCTCTATGGCGGCGGGAGCTTACTGAGCGTGGTGAAGTCCTTGAAGGAGAGCGACTTGAGGGAAGGGTTGTGCTCGACGGAGTTGTCCTCGTAGAACCAGTGCGCCTGCTCCAGCAGGAAGAGGATCCGCTCGAACGACTCCAAATCCTCCTTGGGCACGTTGAGCACGAAGCGGCTGCATTCGATTCCATCCGATTCGGTTCGATTCAGTTTTGGGGATTTGATCTAACCAAAAAGCCGAGAAGAAAACCGCGAGATGGGAGGGGATTGGTTTGGGTTAGGGCTAACCTGCAGAGATCGTCGAGCAGCTCCTGCGGCGGCAGCTGCCCCCTCGACGACGACCGGTTCAGCCCCCCGCCGCCGGCCATCGCCATCCGCCGCGATTTCCTCCTCCTCTCTTTCTCTCGCTTCTCTTCCGGAATCCACTGCCCTCTCAGTTGTTTGCTCAGTTGACACAAGGCGTATATATCTCTTTTACGCTACCTACGAATGAAATCGTAATTTAACTTTACGTAAACTCTCTTGATAAACGGAAATATGAGGCTTCATAACGAAATGCGTTGACTCGTTTGGAAGGCGGAAAAGAGTGGTCCTGCCTGGTGGCGCCTGCGCCCAACTGTAGATTAAAAATCGGAGGAGAGAGGAGCGGAGCCGCCGAGGCGCCGTGGGGAAGGGAGGGAGGAGGCCATGATGCCGCCGGCGATAAGCTTGGCTCGCTCCCCGTTGCCGTCGTCCGCCTCCGCTTATGCTCTCAACCCCGACCTCCGATCTGCGGCTGTCTCCGTCCGGCACAGCCACCGCCCGTCCTTCCCCGCCAAACTCGCTGCAGGTCTGTCTATCTACCGCGCTCCAATTTCTTGGCATTGATAAGTAATTGAAGTTGTTGTTGTAATCCTCTTTAGTATTTAAAATTGGGCATTGGATTACCCCAAAAAGGTTAATTTGACAGCACGCGATCAATTTAGTGTTTAGTAGCATGCCCAATCGAGAATGGCTGTGTTCCCGTATTTGTTTAGTACTACGCGACTCCATTAGTGTTTGGTGAACACGTTGTCTCTGGTTTGGGGCATTTTAAGTACATGACTATTGTTAAAAGAATATTTTGCCTATAGCGCAGCAATTTGAACTTGTTGCACTGAGGGTACATCTTGTTTATGTATGAGCTATTGAGCTAACTGTAAATTTATCTGGGTTTTCATCAGCTTATGCTTTGCTTATGAACTAAATACTATTTTTCCTAGGTTGAATGTGCCTATGACAATTTTAACTTTTTTTACAGGAGTTTGTTGTGCTAGCCCTGCGGTTCAACTGTTGCCATCTTTGAGCCCAGAAATCTTGGTTCGAGATGCACGGCTAGAGGATTGCTGGGAAGTAGCTGATACTCACTGCAGCTCTTTCTTTCCAGATTACACTTTTCCGTTGGACCTTGTTCTACGTATTGATCGTTACATTGCGCTCCTATCCGGTTTTTCGGTTCCACCTGGCTGCATGAGAACTTGCCTTGTCGCGGTTAACGCTAATTCACTTAGTAGAAGTATCAACATTGAATGTGGAGATTTAAGAGATGCTGACTTTCAAGAAAAACATGGTCTCAGTAAAGCCTCCATAGCTGGCATTCTTACAGTAGACACAGTGGCAGACTATCTTCCTAGAAGAGGGCCTCTCAAGCAGAGAAGGTACACCTTTATTTGCTTGCGTTCCAAAAGATTCATGTTAGATTGTTAGCATATATGCATAAATGTAACTGCAAGATATAAATGGCCTCCTTGCAACCCAAATGCTTTCACTCAATTTATGAACGCTTGTTGATGATATCCTTTCTACTCATATTTCTGGTATCCCCTAGCGAACTAATTACCCGCCCCATTATATTTGAAGCGCGCTATTATTAACTTGGGAATTTCTAGTGCATACCAAAGCTAAAAAATTGATGTTATATTGCAATAACATGCAATGCCGTTTCATCTCTGTAGAAGGGGAGAACAATATCTTGATCTTCCATGGCAGAGACCAAAGTCACCAACCAATAATATGTGCTGGTGTACTACTCTTGAGTCTTGATCTCTATGGAACGATTGCCAGAAAACAGAAATGTTTTATGTTCCACTCATTTAAAAAATGGGGAGCACCTGAATAAGGCATGTGTTGGCTAAAAGTTGGAAAGTCTAGAATTTTCAATTCGTATACATTTAGCAAACCACAATTAATAATATAACCCGATGTACAAGCATAAAATGTCAAATATGCTTTGTATTGGCTACTTGTGACTGATGACCAGAAGTCTAAATTCTAGAACAATATATTATACAGAGTTCCTAGTGGTAAATTATAGGGTATTGCGCTTTCTTCCCATAAATAGGGAGAAAGTCTTTAAGCAGACATAAGTTATGGTTCTTTCTTTCATAAGAGACAAGGTCATTGTTTTTTGCTGGATATTAGTTACTAAAGAAAACACCACTGGATTTGAGAATAGGAGTTCTGAACTATGTCATCTAAGCCTTGTTGCACGTATATTTTGGTAGAAACTTTTTTTGGTAGAAACTTTTAAAAGACACATAAATGACTACTAAATTAAAATGTATAATTATTATTCTTCTAATCTAAGATCGCAAAGTCCACTGACAGCATGCATACTGAATTTTCATATGACCCATTAACTCAATCTTCAGATAAAACCTCTTTCTTGCAACAAAATTCATATATCTGACATTCTGACGTGTTAATTTTCTCCATTGCTTTGCATAACCAGTATCATCTTTTAGGTTTTTACCATCCTCGGTCTTCTGATATCTGATGCCAGATGTCACAAGTCTTCAGGGCACTTAGTTACAATCAATCAAAACTTTACCACACTTTGTGTTGTGCTTCATGTTCGGTTTCAGGAATGCATGGTTGAGTGCCGCACTTTGCCATACTTGTGACATCCACCTTTGACAAACTTAGCCTAGTGTTTGGTTTGTGCCATGTATTCTAAGAAATTTGGCCCACTCGTCATAGGCTATTTTTTCCCACAACAATGTGTGGCTTGCAGTACTTTGTCAAAAGTTTTATGTCAAAGTGAAGGTGCCATCCAAGCAGACCCTTAATTTAGCATAATTTGTACCGCATCCCATTCAAGTGAACCATCTCATGTTTTCCTCTAAACTGTTTTACCCTTTTTGTAACCATCATGGCTGATGTCATTCTCAATCTTCTAGTAATTCATCAAAATTTCACAAAATAGCCTCTGTGTAATCATGATGCTTCGGCATGAATTGTTCTGCTTCCATTTATGGTTATGGCTTGTATGTGCCCACTGCCCACATACCCTTTTCTGTTTGCTGACCTCACTTTGGTTCTTTGACTAAGATCCAAAAAGGGATACAGTTATCTACAGCTAGACAGGCACAGCTTCTTGTGCACTCCCTTTTCCTATATTGACTGTCCACCATGGCCACAAACATGTGTTGCCTTAAAATTTATTTGGAGATGTCTCTTTCGTTTCCTAGGGTGACTCTCGCCTAGCTTTACTTGTACGGATGAAAGAACTGTATGAAACAAGAGGAATCAGCCTACCTACAGAGTTTTGAAGAAAATGCAATATATGTCACGAATTTCTTGTTCGTTGTTGACTATTTCAAGAAAATCTTTGTAAACATTGAGAGGAATTCGAATTTCATTCGATTAGAATGATAAGGAAAAAATTATGTGCATTGTGCAACTTGCCTGGGTTAAATGCAGTGCACCGTGCAACTTGGCTGGGTTAAAATGAACATCCAATTCAATCAATGAAGTCTATCATAGTTGGAGGGTAGAGCCATCTTGTTGAATTGGGATAGAGTAAACATTGTATGTGTGCCACAGCTTTTAATCGCGCCAAATGTGAAATGTCATATATAAGATAACATAAAAGGATATTCTCTTGACTTTCTTTCATATGCCAATTTCCTAATATTTATTGTGCTGCATTATAGAACATGGTACCTCTTCTGACATCCATCTCAGCACCTGCCACAACCTCTTCTAATACCTAGTGTGGTCTAAATAGAGCTGTTGGACTGTAGCATGTTGGGAATAAGTTGTTTTGGTTGCATACAAATCCAAAAAAAACATTGGCTGTTCTATTCTTTTGTACAGATGAAATGCTCAGATGTGTGAAGCCTTGTTTTCATTTGCCTCACTCTGTATGACATTGTCCATTATTATATATTTTTTAGGAGAGTTGTTACACACTAACTAATAGTTCCCCACCTGACATCATCCAGAATTGTTTGAAACATGCAGAACAGGTATTGCATATATAGCAAATGTTGCAGTTCGAAAGGAAGAACGTCGTAAAGGTATCGCTAAAATGCTTGTTGCTGAAGCAGAGGCACGAGCAAAGAGTTGGGGATGTCGTTCCATGGCATTGCATTGTGATGTAAACAACATTGCTGCGCTGCGTCTGTACAAAAAACTAGGATACAAATGCATCCGTGTACCAGAAGATGCCAAGTGGCCAGAACCTAAGATAGCACAAGGAGTGCAATACAACTTTATGATGAAGCTAGTACCCAAGATGTAAAGTGTATATGGTCAGAGCTGAGAAACTGAGACACAGCTTCATGATGAAGCGTGAAGCTGTTACCTACAATTTGAAGTGTATACGGTCAGAGTAGAGCAATTGTAACATGTAGATAATACAGTGATTCCAAGTCATTCGCTTCACATGTATAGCAGCTGTTTGTACTTTATACTGGAGACTGGGGAGTACATTTATGGTATATAAACAGCCATGTATTGTTTTCACATATATCCATTGTTTCAAAGTGGCAAGAATGGCATAATTTCTCCACTGAGTTCCTGAAAAGTTGTCTGGAGAAGGGGAAAAGTCATACAGCTTCCATAATTCATTGTTGCTCTAAATACATGGATTTCCTTTTTTACCTGTGGAGTATATTCAGTAATGCTCTGTAACAGTGTTATGACGAGTGTGCCTGAAGGTATGAGTCTATCAGATATTCAGGATGCAGTGCCATGGTTTCATTGTGCCAGTTCATATTATTTCGCTGGTCTGCACCATGAATCTGCACTGTAAAAGTGATGCATATGTTGCTGTTATCTTCAGGTTGAATTCTTGTACTTTTGGAGGTGGAAATTCATCAGGCATATTTTTTTTCTTCTCTAATGTTCCGTATGACGACCTTGATTAATTGCTGATACAGCTACAACAATGCTTGTATCCTAAACAAGGGCACCCTGAGACTGTTGTATGTTAACAAGAGGGGTGGGAGTGTGGGTTGTGGTCTTTATGATGTTTGGCACCAACCTGGTAATCCCCTTTTCTGAACTGTATGGTTGTTGGATCATAGCTGATGATGTTTCTTTGTTGAGCCTGCTGTGCTGATTTCATTGAGGAAAATGAAAAGATTTTGCTGTTGAGTGGGTGGTGTGGGGTGAGGAAGGACTGGGGAGATGGAATGGCTGGAGCTGAAGAACATGTCACATGGGATGCATATGCATCCATGTATGCACTGTACTGGGAGGAGCCCTCATCATCCTCCACACTAATAAGGGCAGATGGATAGATCTGATCATAATGCATGTGACTCAACGAATTTTAACATCATTTATCTTCCTTTAGGACCCAGAATTATGCTCTGCATAAACACACACATTGCCATTAAGATTCAGATCGGCCATAATTATTTTGTGACAAGAAAAGGAATAGTTGCACATGGACAATGGCAAAATGAAAAAAAAAATGACTGCTGATACAGTCAAGTGTGAAAAACTGTTAACAGCTTCCCACTGGCAATTAGCCTCAAAGTCTGATGTTCTGATTGGTTGATCTGTTTTTTAGCGTGAAAAATGGCTTCAAAATTCAAACACCTCTCCTTTCGTCAAATGTCTGCTCAATTAACTTCCTCATGTTACTACTGCATTAGCATGGGATGTAGACACATAGAGTTTGTTAATCTGTATGTTCAAGCATTGTTTACTGGGATCCACTTGGTTTTGGTATTTACTTTAAGATTAATTAACGATTAAATTAGCAGTTTTCAATAATGTGGTTGGGTATGGCTGTTTGACCGGGACCATTTGACATCTCTGCTTTGGTGGGAATCCCGAGGCAAAGACGAATCCTAGTCTAGCCTGTCAGTGTAGAAGAAATAAGAGAGGTTCAGAGAGGGCGCAAAGCCTGTTTCACCGGCGATCGCCGGTGCCGGAGACCGGCTGCAGCCGGTGGAGTCGCCGTGTCGGTGGCCGACGGCCGAATTATGCATCGGTGCTCGGAACATAGGTATCACCAACACCTGATGAGCTGTTTGCTGCCCCTGCTGCTGCTGCCGAATTCAGTGTAGTTTTGTGCCTTTGTGTAGAGTAGTATATACTCCTTCCTGTCTCCCATACCCCACATTACCGACAAATCACTCCTTCCCTTTCCCATGAAATCCAAATATTCAAAAATAAAAATAAAAATAAACACATAGAATAATGGAAACTGAATTTTATATTCATATAGAAAACATTACTCACCTTGGTTAGGAATTGATACATGTTAATGCAATTTGCGGCACCGTGAAGAAATTCATGAGAAATCAAGTTAATCTTGTGTGATAAAAAAACCATAAGAAATTATATGAAATGAAGTTAATCTTAATTGATAAAAAACATTGGAAATTATTGCTATGGATAAAAAAATCAAAACACACCAGTAAGGAGATATCAATGCAATGAAGGTATTGGACTAGCCAAAAAAGAAAGATGTTTACTCCCTAACTAACACTATGCAAACTGCATAGAGAAATCCCAACTATTGCATAGGAGAGCTACATGTTTGTGTGTGTGTCTCTCTCTCTCTATATATATATTACATATATATATATATATATATATATATGACGTTGGTTAGTTCAATTTTGAACTAGCCAACGTCACACACAAACACACACACACACACATATATATATATATATATTACATATATTCTTCTATGAAAAGCTTATTGCAGATACTACTTCGTGGGGTCCCCTAAAAGAATTTTATGGGCCATTAATTTGGCCCAATGCCAGTGATTGTTTCTGATTTTTTTTCCTTTTATGAATTGCATTTTTCGACCAAATGTATACTTTGAAGTTTTCCTCTCTTTTTTAGGAGAACTAAAGTAATACGGACTGACCGATGTTGTCTTATTTTTCTTTCCATTTTCCAAAGTGATAAATGGACATAAAGACTAGAGATTCTCCACTTGCAAAAAAAAAATAAAAGAATAATTCAGATTCTCCACATCTTTGCACGCTCATAAACTAAGTATTATTAGTTATTCATCACTTGGTCTAGAATACGGAGCTTAGTCTTTGGCGCACATGCAACTAACGTGATCCCATGTTTTCCTTTCTTTTTTTTCCCCTTCACTTTTCCTTTACGTTTTTAAATCGTTTCGTTGATGGTTGAGCATGCAATTCCAGCATCCCATTGACAAATCACATAACCTAATGCATCTACTAAACAATATTATTACTAATATGTTTGCCATAACAATGATGCAACGTATCTTAGAAGCAAGATTACCAGCACGGCAAACCACTAAAGTACGTGCAAAAAAAAGGGATAGCTTCCAAAATAATTAATTTCTGCATGTACCCAGATAATTACTTTGGATTGTGACATTCAACGAGTAATCAATGTACTCCATTTTCGGGTGTGTATACATACTACACAAAGTAGAGTTAAGTGATTAAGAAGTTGCAACGGCAGTAGCAGCGACTAAACAAACACTGCAAGCGAGAGAGCCTTTTTTCTTTGTCGTGGTGCCCATCCTACGTGGCGATGGCGACAGCTTGTCAGCTTGTGCCAGCTGGCCACAAGCAGCTGCCAGTGGCACGTCGGATTCAGGGGGCGATGCCAGGTCAGTATTGCAAGGCAGCTCACAGGTCACAAAAGAGCATTAGTACAGGAGTACTACTAAACTAAGCACCATATATATGCATACATCCCATGTAGTTAGATTGAAGTACCAGTACAATATAGTATTAAACTATTTTATAATGTAGAGAATGAATAATAATGTTGATAGGCCATGCAATGTATTACTCCATTTTGTCGTAAGTGTTTGACGTTTACAACAAGATAGTCAGTTTTTAAGATTCATACTGTCACTTTTTCATTGGAGTAGGATTATAAGTTCTAATAAGTTTATATGATTTCATGGTACCGTTATATTTTTCAAATGAATCTACATATGTACATTTTTTGAAAAGGGAAAAAAACTAGCATTTGAAAAAGTAAGGATGTCAAAAAAAAATTGGAAGTTTAATCGAGTCTTGCTCTAAAATGTTAAATATTTTATGACCAGGTGGAGGACTTAATTTTCTCGATGGAATTCATAAACTACATTTCTTAGTGATCTTGTATTATTCAATGCGACTTAGATATACTATGAACGAAAAAATGGTACCCAAGAGTGTAAAATGTGCCGTGCTAAGTTAGTTCAGCTTAGCCGTCGAAACAGAGGAATCCATGTATATGCTACCATCCAAAAGCCATACCTAATTGCGTGACATTGGTTGAGTTCGACCGGTTGTAAATGAAATACATGGTATGATTGGGTTGAAAATTTTATCAATTCCATGGTGTTCGCGTCCAAGTCTCTGCACCTAACCTATACCAATATTCCACCGTCGTGAAAGCGATGCACCGATGGCTATATCTAGCTCCATATGCCTCCATGATCTCCAAACACATTGCACAATTTTAATTGCTAATTGCCATAGATTGATCGCCCACTTGCAGTTCGTTGGTCAACCATGCTGTCTGCTGATGAAAGAAATCTCTACGTACAGGAGCAATTGGGGTTTCAGAATTAATTCGGTTAATCCCTCTTCATAAACAATCATGTTTCGGCCTTTGTGTTCCAAGTTAGTAATTAGTACTACTATGGCTGCGTTTAGTACTTAAAAAAAGTTTGGCCAAAAATATCAAAATCAATGTTTGGATACATATTTAAAGTATTAAACGTAGACTAATAACAAAACAAATTACATATTCCGACTGTACACTGCGAGATGAATTTTTTGAGCCTAATTAATCCGTCATTAGCACATGTTGGTTACTGTAACACTTATGGTTAATCACGTTGTAATTAGGCTTAAAAGATTCGTCTCGCAGTATATAGTCAGAATATGTAATTTGTTTTTATTATTAGTCTACATTTAATACTTCAAATATATGTCTAAATATTGATGTGACATTTTTGGTCAACATTCTTTTTTAATCTAAAAGCGGCCTATGTTTTGTTTCTAAAGTGTTGATCAGGATGGTGTACTGAATTTTGATAAGTGGCCTGAAAACTCTCACCCACAAAACTGTGAGGAATTATTATAAGGTGGCCCATAGAAAGAAATTATATGTTCAGAGATAGAGAAAGGGGGGCTGTACTGTGTACGGGAAAAGTGATGTGCATATGGGTAGCCATGCTGCCATCACCTGATCGATCAATCGATTGGATGATCGTGAACGTGAGAAGCAAGTCCAGAAGCATAATGTTTCGAGGAATTCTGTCACCCTCTCCATGTCGTTTTTCTTCAATTCGGTTTCCTTCCTTGCAAGCCAATGCTCCTACACTAGCTCTTGCTGCCACTGTCGTGTGGGCCCCCACCCCCAGCATGTTGTACGAGTATGATAGCTCCACCTGTCATTCACTTTGGTCATGTACTCATGTCGTTGTGCAATTGTGTTGGTCGAAGACCAGCATGAGAAAAGGAGTTGACATTTGCTTGCTTGATCAGCTCATGCTGCTGCGCTCAATGAGCAGCAAAAGTCTGAAGCTACAAGGAGTAGATGAGGATGTGCAGGGCATTTCTCCCAATCTACTCTAATGTTGCTAGTATAGCTTATGTACTTGTAGTAGTAGTAGCTGGGATTTATGGGTAGATTGGATACTTGGGAAGATGACAAGAGAAGGTACTTGTAGTAGCTTGGCTATATGCTGTCAAATATAGGCAACTGCTCATTGATGAACATGCCGGGATCAGGTGCCGTAGGACCTCAACTATGGAACTGATGTCAGGTCATCTAAAAAAAGGTCCTTCGGAGTATTCAGATTACTCCTCACTACTCTACATTCAGAGCTGAATTTCCAGATGAACAGTGTGTTGTTAAGATGAAAAAATTTTCACCATGCCCAAGACTTGTTTCACTTCGGCCATGTTCGGTTTGCTCCCAAACAAATTGAACAAACTTTATCATCAAATCAAACACTATCTTTACATCTAATCCTATCAAAATTTTGGCATTGCTAAATATTGGCATTAACAATAATGATAATTTTAATTTGGCAATGAATTGAGCAGGTCCTTCATTATCAAAATAAAACTTACCATTTATTGGCAAGCTAAAATTTGGAAATGTTA
Source organism: Leersia perrieri (assembly GCA_000325765.3). NCBI lineage: Eukaryota > Viridiplantae > Streptophyta > Magnoliopsida > Poales > Poaceae > Leersia > Leersia perrieri. Next base: position 25,143,634 of record CM002480.1, read on the forward strand.
AAATATATAGGTGATGCTTGGTTTGACACCTACCAAATATTGATGTTTTGTGAGGAGAAACTTCTGTAAATTCGTCAATTTTATGGGCGTACCAATGTATAGAAAGACTTACGGAATGGAGGGAAACAGACCCATTCCTACTTCCAACTCTCTCTCTCTCACATCATCTCCTTCCCGTTCTCTCTCTTCCATGTCCTTCCTTTTTTTCTCTTTCCCTTTGCATGCTGCTCCAACGAGTTGTGATGCCGCCTTTCTAGGATAACATGGTAGCTTCAACGTCCTACTCCTCCCTCCCTTGACTTGCACCAGCTTCGACGAGCTACAATGGTGACAAGTGTGCACCTTTGGTGAGGCTGCATTGCGTGGTGAGGGTATGCGAGGTGCCTCTGTCAATCGGTTGTTGCTCTGGTGAGGTTCCAGCGAGGTAGCTCTCCAGCAGGATGCGGCTTGGTAAATTGGTGGCACCCATAAGGTGTGCTGGAAGAATGTCTCCGATGAGGATTGAGGATACCAGAAGTTGTACCTCCAGATGCAAGGTCGCGCAAACAGGAAGGCGGCGACATTGATGGGTATCACACGCTGTCGGTGATATGGATATAGGGGTACCCATAGGAGGCTAAACTTGGTTCGACACCTAGAGGTTCGCGTCCGAGGAAGGATGCGGGCAGCCCGATGCTCTACCCAAGCATAGGGCCCAGGTGATCACGGCAGCCCGATCCACCTTGGGCATGTGCACGAGGATTACGGCCACTCGAACCCGCGCGACGCCTGCCCCCTCGCATTTATTGCAATGGGAGGCGGTCGAGCCCGGGATTCGGCAAGGAGGCCAACCCCCGCAGAAGGGGTCGGGCCACCCAAGGCCACACGGCACGCCCTTGAGGAGGGCGCGCCCGGGGGCTTGTTGGGAAGCCACGTGGCTATCTCGAAGGGACACGGCCCGAGGTGCCACCTGGAGGCTTGCCTCTCATTTTTGCTAGGGTCCGGGGTACCCGGACCCCCTACATTCTCTACCCACACTTCCCTCAGCTGGGAGAAGTGCGGGAGCGAAATCAACCGCCAACCATCACATTTAATGTCGAGAGAGAGGCCTGACGCCTGTCCCGTCGCATTTAATGCGATGTGAGGTGCGGTTGTCAGCTCGTCATCATCACCTTTTTCGCCTGTTTCGAGGGAAAGAGGGGGGAGAAAGTCTTCAGCCTGAGACCACGAACTGACCGCGCGGTCAGGCTACCCACGCCCCTCTCCTCGGCCGGTCGCAATCACATTTAATGCGTTGGATGGCCGCATGGGAGAGAGAAGACGAGGGCTGGGGACTCCGCGTCACCCTTATCTAGTTGGTGGGCCGCTGACCAGGTAGGCCCAACTGGAGTAGGTGGGTTGACCATGCCCCTCGTCAGCAGCATGATCGCCTCGCCGTTCGTTTTTCTTCACCAACTCTTGCGACGTGGCAACAGGAGTAGGAATGGGGCATGACCCTTGACAAGACAAAACAGAAGCTACCGATAACACCACCATGGGAGAAGGAAACTCAGGACTATTGTGATGTCCCCTTGCACTATAAAAGGAGGCCCAAGTCCATCTTAGAGGAGGGTTCGACCTCTGAAGAAACTTTGATTCAATCCTTATGAATCCTCAGCAGGTGGCTTTAGTCATTCGCTCCAACCCCTCCCAATCCTTGTAATCTCTCATCCACCATATCAACAACAAGAACAGAAGTAGGGTATTACGTTTCCCCGGCGGCCCGAACCTGTATAAATCTTTGTGTCTGTGTGCTTAGCTTGCCTTGTCACCTGCCCATCTTCTTCTTCCCCTTAGCTCAGGCCTTGGTACACCACACCCCTGTGCCGAACCAAAAAAGGGGTTCCCGGGATCCCTGCGTGTCGAGCACACGCATCGACACACGCATTCGCATGCGACGCTAACTAAGAAGAAGATGGTGGCGCCGGAGAGGTTTCATACACAAAGAAGCGCGGACCAACGGAGGCTCTAGCAAGGGATCGTACGGGAAAGTCATTGGTGAGATTATGGATTGAAGAAGCCGGCAAGAACACACGTGGGGAGTGTTGAAGGGAGGTGTAGGCGAAAAATGTGCAGGGGGATAGGCGTTGTGAAAGGACCCAACGATAAGTACGCCTAGGAGGAAGCGGCGCTAGGAAGAGCCGAAGAGGCCACACAATGAATACCATGTCCATTCTCTAAAGGACGTCCATTTTGTACTGCTCTCTCTTTGGTAACAAATCAAATGCGTCTAAATTCTCATGGGTTTAACAAACAATGAAGTGATTGAAAGTAGCAATTGTTAATCCATAATCTGTAACTTTACTGTCTTCTCATAGGTGGTGTAGAAGCTTTTTGTCATGCGTCCAAGCTGCTGAGGAAAACTCTTTCTCTCATTCTAATGAGATGGTACTCATGCTGCCTTCTAAACGACTCTACTTTTTAAGGAAAAATTACAACTATGCCATTATAATTTTGTAATTGATGATATGTCATTCTGGTTCATATGTCATCGAGTCACGTGAACCCCATATGTCAGTGAGATACTAATGGTATATCTTCAACTTTACAAAATTATAATAGTATGTTTGCAATTGCCCATTTTTAGTTTTTATGAGATCGAGTTACTATCAAGTACCACGAGCAGTAAACTATTTCGTCGCCGCATCATGCGTGTCTGATTCTGATGAGCCGATGAGGAACATCATCAGTCGACTTCAAAACCTAGTGCACCGCTGAAATCGACCCACTGTCCCTGTTCAGAGTCGAGACGACGCCGACGCGTGAACTCATGCGTGATCCCCGTTCAGAATTGCCCTCCCAGCTCCATCTCCGCCATCGGATCGCGCCCATCGGATTCGCAATCGACGGCGCCCAGCACCACCAGAGGATCATTCATCAATCACATGGCGGGCGAGGTGATGCCGTGATGGGTTAAGCAAAGCAAAACAGTATGATCAAGCCTTTGGGGGTGCCACGTGCCGCCGACCACGCTGCGCCCTCTGCGCGTGAGTTGTCCCCGTTGCCTTTCCTTGCATTGCATCTTCTGATACTCTACTCTTCTTGTAATCTGATTTCGGCTGCCTTGCCGGCTTCCAGCTTCGTCGTCGCTGCGTGCCGCCGCACCACTCACTCACTCACTCACTCTTCTGGTGGGACCCAGCTGCAGTGAGAGAACAAGAACATGTTTGATTAGATTATACATTGATTATTTGAATAATGACATCGTCTTACTTGGATGAATACAACTAGGTGCTGAATAAAAATCCAGTGCGCACATAAAAAAAGAAAAGTAATGTTTAAAGTATTTTTAATAATAAAATAAATATAAATAAATGGTACTTCCATAATTTTTTATAAGACGATTAATCAAATGTCACGAAGAAAAATCAAAACGTCAAGTATTTTAGGACGAATAGAATAGATTATACTCCCTCCGTATCTTTTTATTTTGCGTTGGTTAGTTTAAATTTAAACTAGCCAACATCAAATATATAAAATCAGAGGGAGAGGGAGTATTAGGTTAGATACTCCATTTAGGTGCCATCACCTCACTTGGATGGATACAACTAGATGCTGAATAAAGTAGGTGATCATCCCAAAACTAGTTAGTGAGAACGGTACTATGTTACTGTAGTAAGGAAACCAGAAAGGGGATCATTATCCATGAGGTCCATGAGGGGGTAACATGCAGCACCTAGCGTTGGTAAAAAAGACATTCATAAAAGTAAAGTGGCCTTGTACTTGCACCCACGTTCTGCAATGCATTTTGCTCTGGTCTCCAGCACTCTTCCACTCTAGGCAACGCACTGCAATTGCCAATGGCAACTTGCCAATGGTTTGATTTCATCAAGGCCCAGACCTTTTTTTCGTTTTCTCGTGTTGCCGTTTTCTTATCCTGTTTCAGGTCAGCATCTCTGCATGTACTGCCGGAGTACTCCACTTGCAACTTTGCTGTTGTACACATTACGCAACAACGGAGTAGACCAGCAACACTCCCTTCTAAACTGTCTAATAATATGGTTTTTGAAATATTACTTTAACCATAAATTAATAGAAAAATAAATTATTTTAAATAAAAAGAGTTGTAGGTATTGTAATAGTTTATTTAATTGTAAATTTCACATTATTGTTTTACTCGATTGATTGTTTCTATATGATCGCTATACGAGTCGAAGTAAATATTTTTTGACTTTACGTTGTTTTAGGAATGGTTATTATTATTAGATGAAGGGAGTAGTATTGCCGTGAATTCAAAACAAAATTTCGTCGCATCCGGTTTGGGAAACAGTTCCCGGGTCAGCAGCCTTGCCGGCTCCATCATCAACAAAATTAATCAACGGCCGGATTTAATCCAACACGTTGACCCTCTCTCTGTATATTCTACTGGTAGTTTGTTGTGTCAAATCAGATACTAATTTAAAAAAAGGAATAATTGGCTCGTATAAAACAAAAACGAAAAGAAAAACGAAGCAGTTTAGTTTGACAAAGCACTATCTACATGACGTGCCTGCATCACGAATTCACGCAGAGTTGCATCACAAGCAGGACACTACGACGCGCATGTTACCTCTTCAACATTTGGCACACGATAGGCAGAGGAAGAAAAACAACAACGTTTTGACAGAGTACAACTATGAAGGCAATGCAGAGGAACCAGTCATTTCTCCTCATTGTTGCTTGTAAAAGTCCAAATGTCAGTATGTCACTCCAAGTTTGAGATCCTTATAAAAAGATTTATTCCAACTTACAAATACCTCTCCTAATTCACCTTAAGAGGGCATATTTGCAACAGGAATTGCACTTTGGTGCTCTCTACTAGTACAATACAATTAGAAACAATCTTTACTGTTGATTTATTTTAAGTTATATTATGAGTCAAAAAAATTATTGTACTATCGATATTTGATGTGTAGTATAAATAAATATGAACTATTAGATTTAAAAATATTAATGGTTTAGATTGATTCGGCTATGAGTAGAACTTTTTTATAGTATAATAAGCAAATCAAAGGTTAAGATCCTGTCAACCTGTGACAATACCGGTCGTAGAATATAATGAGTAAAGAGCACCATAGCGAAGCTCTTGCAACAAACCGTCTTATGTTAAAATCAAGGCAATATGGTGTGGTGATTTTTACATTGTTTTTCCTAATTTTAAATGAAGAAAATTACTCCAAGATAATTTTGGAGTCAAGTTAATCCCCTGTTTTATCCACCTCTGAGATCTTTCTCCCCCTGCGTTAGTTAGTCAAGGCACAGAATCTCCAATCCAGCTCCAGTCAAAGCAAACAACTAGCTATAGCTAATACTCCTACTATACTAGAAGAGCTGGTAGTTGTAGTAGCACCACGGCCACTACGATTACTGTGTGTTTGTAGTGCATAATAGAGGGCAAGCACATGACATGATTAACACCTTAATCTGAAATTGGACTGTATCAATGTTGTACGTGCATGCGCTGACCAGCAATAGCAGAGATACTAGCAGGTGAAGCAGCTATAGCCAGCGATCGGCCAACCAACCAACACGACGCCAGGGTGATCAAGCTTGTATTGATCTTTTGCAAGCCACATGCTAGCTCATCTCGCTTGCTATAATAATTCTCTCTTCTAAATAATCTATGATTTTTCTAGCTCTAATTCTACCCTCTTATTAATCAATTTATTAATCAGGAGGCACCCATCCATCAATGTCAAACTGATTACTCCAGTAGCACTACTACTCCAGTATTGTTACTTCTCGTGCTACTGGGGTTTGATCTATATACATCTGCTCCCTTTAAAATTTATTTTATGCCTTCGATTTGTTTATGTCGGTTCATTATCAAAATGCGGAATTGGGGGTGATCCAACCATAAATTTGGGTGGCTTGTCTTTTAACTCCGGCCATGTGCGTGCGCGCTTTGTCGGAATCTTCCTTCCATTTTATGATCCATCTTATAATAATTCAGAGTCTTGCAGTTAAACTGTGCAGTGAAACTAGAGAAAATTCCAGGCAGTTAGCATGTCGCTTATCTCACAAGTGATCGAGCGAGTTAATTATCACAAGGATACACAAGCACATTTGATTATTCCTGATGAATCTTTATTACTCCTACTTTGTCTTGCCGGCTAGTCACAAGATTACAGTAAGTAAGAGCATATGGCATGATACTAGCAACTAATGTACATGTTACTCCAGGGCCATTCAGATAGCTCTCTTCTTGGTCTTTACCGGCCGGTGGTTGGATGCTCCCTTGGCACATTGACACATGGCTCGATCTGCCCCTGAAAAAAAAAATAAACCGGTGGATTTCATTTCAGTTCATTACTAGCTGGAGTAGCCATTTCTACCAGAATGCTAGAATGTAGCTTTTACTTGCAAGAAGGGAGAATCTTAATTCCAGTGATCCATCAGCATCGGTCACGGTTGATTAAAAACCAAGTGATTCTACTTAGGTGTACAACATCAGAGATAATTTACTGTCACATTTGAATGATTGGTGCGCGGCCTGTTGCTGTAGTAGGAGTAACTTTATTTGTTCGCATAGATGGATACTGTCTGACAGAGCACAAAGGGGCATGTTCAGCATGCAGCAATCATAATCCGCTCCCCCTAGGGATCGATGCAGGCGACTTGAATATCCCATAATTGTCAGAGATCGGGTGCTTCTTGTCGCTTCTTCCCACTGATTATTCACAGTACTCTACTTCCTGCTTGCATGCTGCAGCATCATGTTGTTGCTGCTAATGCTAAATTGCTAATGCCAAATTGCCAATCTACCTGGCCAACTACTGGAGTAGCTAGTGGCAGTAACAATAATACAACTCTGATTCTCTCTTGAGTTTTTTCTCAATGCCAAAAAAGACAAGAAAAAACCGTACTACTGTAGTACGTGTTTGTCCGACCGCTGCTAATACACGTACACGCAGCTAATTACTAACCACCAAACGAGTGGTTAAACGACGACTCGTGATATCACTAGGACACAATTAGCAGCAGCTAGCTGGTGGTCCATTAGGATGGATGGATGGCTGGCTCGGCCGCAACAAACCATAATTAATCCCTGTCTGCCCGGAACGCACACGCAGATGTTTGGAGCTTGCAATCGAGACAGCATCCATGTGTGATACACAGTCCTTGTGCTAGTGTGGTACTAACACCAGCAGTGTACGTATCAGGGTATTATTCCATGCTTCTATTCTATGAATGATAATTAATTGTGTTAAGTATACAATGCTGCAATACATCAAGAAAGGGTACGCAATTAAGCAAAATTGTTGCTTGCAGCTTGCTGGAGATGAAAGTGATCGAGTGAGTGATCCGACACCAACTAATTGAAGCCGTACCTAGTTTAACCACAGCAAGAGGTCGAGCTGATGCTATGGCCATTTTGCTTTTCTAAGAGGCGGTTGACATATAAACGAAAAGGTAAAAATAATTTTTTTAATAAAAATTATGCGTATGTATTATTTACGATTTAGAATCTAGGTCGAAAGAAATATTACGATGAGAATCTTAAAATCAACTCCGAAATTAAGGTTAAAAGTCTAACTTTAGCTACAAATGATAAATAAAGCGAAATAATGAGAGTAATTGAATTGCTTCGCCGCTTGATTTGACAACGTACGGGTTGGTGGCTTTGGTGCTGCTTGATGTTAACTCACTGATCAACTGTTGAGTCTCGACTGGGCAGAGAGATCGCTTGGATTGGCTTCGTCGGTGGCAAACAAAACATGCCGCGGCCACACGAATTTCTGCCTGTTGCTTCCGCGGCGAGCACGCGAGCGATCGAGGAAAAAGTCGCCATCATTAGGGCTCGATTAGGGCCTCGCGAAAACGGCCGTGGCAACCGCAACAACCACTGAAAAAACAAGCATAATGTCGCAACAAAATAGTTGTTTTTTTGCCCTTGCTAGTATCAAGTTGCACGATTCAAAAATTTTCAAAGTATAAAAGGAACAATGCATGCTTGATGCTTCAGTCTTGAGTTGTTCATCTAAAAAGTTTATTAAACATTGACGGTATGAATTAATACTCTTGCTTGAATGCATTTGACTAAAAGGTATGTTTACGATTCGTCAAACTGTCTCTGATACCATGTAAAGTTTTACATGGCAAGTGTTTCGTTTAAACTGCGAATTCGACTGTCATACACGTGGAACAAGCTTTTGGTGCTGGCGTGGACTGGGATAGCCGATTAGCTTTAGTTGAGATCGTCCAGTGAGAGTGAGTGTGTGAGTTGGGGAGTAGTAAAGCTCAAGGAATGGATGCAAGGAGTGCAACCCAAGTTAGTTATGCAAGAAAAGGGGACGAGAAAGAAAATGAGAAAAAAAAAAGTGAAAAAAAGGGAGGATGATCAGTAGCGTAGTGGAGTGGGGCCCGGTCATATGATTTGCTGGGCAGTGAGGCCCGAACAACCATCGGTTGTGCGGTCACTTTACTCTTCCTCTTCTTCCCTTTCCGTTGCCAAGCTATCTTGCCACCCCTTTTTCATTCTCCTATCCTTCCCCTTTCACGCAATTAATCGCCAATTTTGTCCGTGCGATTTCAAATTTCCAACCGTGATGGACAGATGGTCGTTAAGTCACATGTGGCGATGTGCAGGACAAGTGATTAGTGGCTGTGATTAGTCACCACCACCACCACCTGCTTGCACGAATCGAAACCAGTTCGATCGTATGTGGAGAGGTAGGTAGGTCGAGTGAGTGAGTGAGTGACCCGACCTGGACACTAGTGCTGCTCGATCGATCCAGATGCGATCGTTCATGTGCAGATGTGCTGCTCCCAGCTGCATGCGCGTATAGATCGATCGATCGATCGGTCGATTGGCAGGATAAGATTAATCTATTAATTCATCAGGGATCGATCAACTAATCAACCATTGCTATGTCCTACACTCCTACTCCATATATGAAGCGTATATATACACACTCGTAACATGAACAGGTGCGGTAATTAAGTTCGGTAAAGATCTATCCAAATTAAGGATTAATTTGACAGAGATAGTGGCTCCCTCCCTCCATGGGTTGGGTAAGATACCAGAACACCGAATGGTTAGGCGACCAAGCACAACACGTAGACCGTAGGTACATACGCACGCCGACCTAGATGGCCAAGTAGCAGTAGGCATCCATCCAAGGAACAACTCGAGTTATAGACAAGTTTTGAATTAAACCACGGTCTTTTCGACCGAGAAAAAGAAAACCGAAGCAAGTCGCCTGGATTCGTCGGGTTCGCGTCCTTCTCAACCAAGATGAGAGCGAGCCAATTCCGCAGCGTCTCTCGTCAATCTCGTCCCCAATCGCCGTCGCGGTCTCCAACTGGCACGCGGCTACCGCGGCGGTCAACGCGCGGCGGCGACCGCCGAATTTTAGGCGGAGACCGCGTGATGCTTCCTTCCGCGGAGGCGCCAGTAACCGCGACGCGCGTGGACGATAGCGGCGGCAACTGGTCCAGTCGCGTGGGATTTTTACCAGCCGCTGGCCGCAGAGAATCCGACGACCGACGGTGGCTGTCGGTTAAACAGTGTGAGGGAGGGAGGTGGGAAAAGTCGTGACAGCAGCTGGCACCTCTTATCGGATGCACATGTGTGCAAGTAGGGTGCCATGTGTACAGGAGTGGTTCTTGTACTACTAGTATTGGGGTTCAAGGGAGAAAAATCTGAATGAGATGGTCATTATTTTATTGTTATTTTGTATTTTCTGAAATTTACATAACTGAGGGGAAATGAGATGAGAGGAGAGAGAAAAAGGGAGGAAACTTCAACGTCACGACAGGGAGGGAAGGAGGACAGCTAGCAGTGAGGGAGGAAGGCTCACCTACCGTCCCCATCTCTCCTGTACTGTAGCACTTACAACCAGCAACCAATTGTGGTTGCCGATCCTACTAATTACCGCACTTGATTTCTAGTTCTAATTCTAAACTATGATTTTTCACGAAATGGATTGTTAAACCACTAATCGTGACCTTAACCGTGATTCTGTGGAGAATTAGTAGTAGCAGGTGCAGGAAGAGAGAAGTAGTCGTTCTGGACCTAGTAAAATGGCATGCAATTACTACTACCAGTTGTTGCCGCTGGGTCGTCTCCTCAATTCTCCTCTCAAGGCAGTGATTGACGGAAGCAGCTAAGCTAAATCTTATTAGCTGTGGTCGTCTCTTTCGTGCCGTTCCAGCTCGACGCACGCACAGGCATCCATCATCAATCGTCTCTTCTCTTTCCTCTCCGCGTGTGCCGTGCAGGTCGTGTTTTGTTTGTGTGCATCCCAGTGTAAAAGCGGAGGAGTTGTGGATCTCCACTCCCAAAGAATACCCCTATACCTTCGACCTGCCTGCCTGTACCCCAAACGTTCAAAACCCAGCAGCAATTTTAATTCCCTTTTTAAATTCCTTTCTCTCATAGTATTAGTAGCTGAAGAAAAAAAAAAGTAGCTGAAGAAAGCCTGAAAGCTGCAAGCTGTGCTGGTTTCTTACCTTCCCTCACGTTCTCACACCCATATTTAATCCTCCATATCCATCCATTTTTTAATTCATTTTTTCTCATCTCATCTCCCAGTGTAGCAGTATACATACACCACCTCCCAATCTTGTTCTCTCTGGGAAATTGAATTCCACCGACCCACCACCACGCATCACATCTTTTTTTTTCCTACTCCACCTCCGTTCCATTTTACCTCCACCTATATAGCTCTCCACAATTGTGCCATCTCTCTGTCTTACGAGTACAGTGAAGTGCTCTCCATCATCCATATAATTGCAGCAACTTTCTTTCTTTCTTTCTTCTACTTCATCATCTTCTTTCCTCGTCAGGAGCAACCATGTCCATGCTGTTGTTGCAGGAGCTGTACTAGATTAGACTTAGCTGCTCCCTACTTACATACACATTCAAATAGCTAGCCAGCTTCGTTCTTGATCGGCAGCAGCAGCAGCAAGAGATAGTTAGAGAGCAACAGGAGGTAGCTAGAACGAAAGCAAAAGGGGATTTCTTTTTCGCAAGGCAAAGCAAAGCTGATCGAGGAGAGAGGCTGATCGGTGCGAGGAAACGGAGCAAATTTTTTCTCACAGGTGAGCTTAGCCTTAAGCTAGCTGCATGTGATGCTTGCCGTTCTTTCTCCTCCCATTTCTCCCTGCAAAATCAGCCGCCGCTTTCTTCAAATTCAAAAAAAATGGCAACAAATGATGGGGAATTCGAAGGCTCTTTGCATTTTTCAGTCGCCGGCTTAATTCATTGCCATGTTTTTACACGAATTCGTCGAGTTCATTGCTTCATTCGTCTTCCTGGGAAGGGAGACGAAGGGGGAAGGTCGTCAGGAGGAGAGAGAGGAAAACCTCCGATTTGGACTCTTTCTCAATTTGAAAGTTTCCATCTTTTGAAATCAAAATTCAAAAATTGAGAGTAAAATTAAAAGGGGAAGCTTCCGATTACAACGTCATGGTAGGCTGCAAGTAGATGGATTTGGATACATACAAAGCCTGGAAATTGGATGGGTTGTCAGGTTTCACACGTCAGTACTGGAATTATTCCAAGCTTTTTCCACCGCGTCGCTGATTTTGTACTTTTGCACCCCTCGCAATAACTTTTTTTCCAGTCTGGATTCTCTGGAAACCGAAGAAAAAATGTTCAAATTGGGAGAGACAATACGCCGGCAGCAGCAGTAAAACCACAAAAATTAAATTAAAAATTAAAAAGATTCCTTCCATTGCCGCCATGGCAAATTCGTTTTGCATGATCCGTACTGCTGCTTCTGGTGGTAACGTGATCGTGGAATGGCCGCGATTGATGCGCGGAAAAAATTGAAGAATTCCTCGGTTTTTTCACCCGAGGAGTAGGCAATAATTAGCTGCTTTTACCGAGGAGGGCGGCTTTGGTTGGCCATGTGGCACGCCAGTGACGCGTCCGGACCAATCCCGTGCCTCCACGTCAGCGTGTCCTCTTTTTGACAAATTCCTTGTACTGCCCGCTTTGACTTTTGTTACTACACCACCTTCTATTAAAGGAGTCCTTGGTGGTGAATCAATCAAACAAATACACATTTTTCAATTATATTTTCTACGTTTCGTATTTTTTTTCTTTTCTGCCTAGTACGCATCTGTATTATAGCCGTGCTTGCTTCCGAATAAAGAAAAGAAAATTCATCCGTCACATGCGGGGTCACATGGCAAGGGGTGGGTGGGGCCCACCCACGGAGCGCGTCATCATGCACCGCATACAAATGGAGCCCGCTCCTGCCGTCATTTTGAAAAAAAATTTCTCTCTCTTCCCTCCTGAAGCTTTTAATTTTACAGCTCACAGATAGATTGCACTTTTATAGTTGGATTAGGGGTAGATTAGAAACGCCTCGTCATATATCCATTTCTGGTAGCGGTGTCTACCCATTTATACGGATTTTATCTCATTGGTAGTGGAATCATATCTTTAGAATTAATTAATTTTTCATAGGTGAATAAATCCATGTTGCCTTAATTTGCTTCCTTATTAGTGTAGATACTGCTGGTTAATGCATCCATATCCAAAACATGATATCCTCTCCTTCACCACGAGGCATTATTGACACGCGTTTTTTTTCCCTCTGTGTTTATATACGCGTTGGTGCAGCAGATTGTTGGTGATTTGGTAGCAGCGGCAATGGCGGGCGTTGGATTCGTGGAGGAGATGCTTCGCGAGCAGAGCCTCCTTGAGGCGACGTGCGGCGACCTGTTCGACCACATCGACGACCTGCTCGATTTCCCCAAGGAGGAATCCGCCGCCGACGTGCTCCTCCTCGACGCGCCGGCACCGGGGAGCCCGCTTTCCTCGCGCATCATCGGCGGCGTGGCGCCGCCGCCGCCGCCGGCGACGGCGACGACGGGGCAGATGGTGACGGCGGCGCTCCGCCGATGTTCGACGCCGCCGGCGCGTTCGCGGGCAAGGACGCCCACATTGGCTCGGTGAGTCCCCCTTCCATATCTCCGATTTTTATGAGGAATTTGGAATATTCCGGTGAGTGACGACGACATTGCCGGCGGCGGCGGCGTCGGTAGAGAGGTTCGATTTCAATTTTCAAAAAAATCGAAAAACCTAGGCGGGGCGCGTGGTGTGTGAAAGGGGTTTGGGGTGGTTGGTTGGGTCATGTGGTGGGTGGCCGTGTCGTGTCGGTGGCGACGGCGTCGGCGGGCAACCGTGTGACCAAATTTACGGGAAGGTTTTTCAAATTAACGGGAGGTTTTGATTTGGTTTAGGTTAGGATTTTCACGGTAGTTTTGGGGGCCCATCTTGCCAGCCATGTTACGTAGTACTACCCGGGCCCATTTACTTTTGGTAGTTAGCCTACCGTACCCAACAACTATACCAAAACCCAACAAACGAGCAGTAAGTAAAGCCAGTAACCCCTTTTCTCCGCTTTAAGCAACCGAAATTAAACCCTTTGGGTCCCCTTCCTCCAACCTCTCTAATCATGGTACATTTACAGTAAGATGGAAGAAATGATGATGTCATAGCACTCAACGACTAGTAACGACAAAATTAGTAGGAATTGTGAATCATGGTGATGATCTGACACGTGGCAATGTGGGATTTGCAGTGTGATGAGCTGGACATGGACATGGCACAGCTGGAGTGGCTGTCGGAGCTGTTCGACGACGGAACAATCCCCCACGAGCCAAGCTTCCCCGCCGGAGTCAACTGCACGGCGCCGATCAAATCCTCGGCGATGGCGGCATCGACGGCGAACGTCGTGCTGCCTGACAAGATGGTGGAGGAGGCGCTGTTCCGCAGCTCGAGCCCGATCTCCGTGCTGGAGCAGCACATCGCCAATGGGGGATCATCCTCGTCGTCCTCCTCGTCGGCGTCCTCCTCATCGGAATCGTTCGCTTGGTCCGCCCCCGTCTCGCCACGGCCGGAGCCGCCCGTTCTGATCATCCCGGCGAGAGCTCGCAGCAAGCGATCACGCCCATCCGCGTTCCCGGCCGCCGTCCGATCCTCCGCGGCGGCGGCGGCGGAGAATGAGATGACGATCCTCGTGCCGACGCCGATGTACTCGTCGACATCGTCGCAATCCGATCCGGAGAGCATTGCGGAATCGAGCCCGCACACGCAGACGCAGCCGCCGATGAAGAAGAAGAAGAAGGCGAAGAAGCCGGCATTGCCCGCCGCCTCCGACGGCGAGGGTGACGCCGACGCCGATTACGAGGAGGAAGCCGCCGCCGGCGGCGGCGGCGGAGCGAGGGCGCTGCCGCCGGGGACGGTGCGGCGGTGCACGCATTGCCAGATCGAGAAGACGCCGCAGTGGCGTGCCGGGCCGCTCGGGCCCAAGACGCTGTGCAACGCGTGCGGCGTGAGATACAAGTCCGGCCGACTCTTCCCGGAGTATCGGCCGGCGGCGAGCCCAACCTTCGTGCCGTCGATCCATTCAAATTCGCACAAGAAGGTTGTGGAGATGCGCCAGAAGGTCACCCGGAATGCTGATCCGTCGTGTGACCTGCTGCAGTACATTCGCCGCCGGGATTGATTTTCCGGCGCCGACATGGTCGGTATCGTCCCCCTTTTAGCTATATATGTATACATGTTAGTATGTATGCATGAATGGTTGCTTCATCAGTCGTCATCATCGGTCATCGGTCGTCGTCTTCGTCTTCTTCCTCGTCATCGGCATCATCAGTTTCATCATCACCATGGAAATGGACAGCAGTGTGAAGAGCAGCATTGCATACTGCCTGCAGCCATCATCCATCATCGCCAATTCGACATCTCTGCATTATCAGCATCAGCTTCATGAAGCATCGCCGGGTCATGCTGGCGTTAGTTCACTAGGGCTTTTCTTGGGTTTTATTTTTCCTTTTTGTCTATTGATTAATTGGTTCCCCTTAAAAATGAATTTTTTGTTTGTATAGAGGTGGCCGGTGGGTGAGAGAGAGGAGGAAGGGGGCAGGAGAAATAGATGAATCACAGTGGTTGTTGCATTGCAGTTGCTTGCAAGATTAGGTAGGTGAGAAGGAGAGCTAAACCAGCAGCAGAGGGAGACAGATTTAGAGAGGAAACTTTGCAGCTAGTCAGTCAATTTAGGAGAAGGAAAATGAGAGGTGTTTTTAAGGGGAGTGATGAGGAGGTGGAGTTTGTTGGTTTGCTAATTAGAAGTTTCTTGCTGTCTCAAAAGTAGTAGTAATCAGGGGGACATCCATCATAGTTTATATTGGAGCTTGATGTACTGAACTCCGAAAAATTCTTTTTGCAGTTCATCTATGTCTAGGGATTGATAAGTGTTATTTGGTTTCTATACTAGCAATTACTTTGTAGCAAATTAATTATATATCTCCATATGCCTTTTTGTTTCTCCTGCCTTGTCGGTGCCTCTGTGATCATCCAGTTTGAGGAGTTTGTTCCTTATGCTCTCAACATGTTCTTTTCCTGTGATTTCATCTGCAGTAGCTCCCTCTGGGATTAACTGTTTGCTACTACTGACTACTGACACCCTAATAACTGTCTGCGGCTTCTGCTAGACACCTAATAATGTGCTGGACCAGTTGTGGACATTGCTGTTCTGTCAAGCAGAATGTGAATAGCTACAGTTGTACCGCATCAGTACAATCATACAAAGACAAATAATATACATAATGCAAACTAATACTGACAAACAAGGATTTGGAACGGAGGCTAAAGCTATTGTTTTCCACCCTGGTGGTGTACAACCCAGTCCTACTCCCACAACACGCCAGTCAATTTTCAGAGCGTTCAATGACTTGGGGAAGGAAGTAGATTTGAGAGTAGTCATGAATACATACAAGGAATAAATCCTCTTTAGGTTTTGGGCTGCTAATTGTAACCCTTGGGTCTGCCAGGTCCATAAGAAAGTAGCATAATGCCACGGGCCCTTCAGAATTCAAAACATCATGTACTGCTCTCTCTGCAAGTCTGAAAAACTTCCAGACTTTCAGAATTCAAAACTCATGTAGTACTAGAAACTGAGGCGCTTTGTTCCTTTCACCCAATTTTCACTCCTCTAATTTCTTCTCCAACCAGAGTTGAATCTCAAGATCGACTGCTAGTAGATCAGAGGCATCCTCCTGCTACTGCATTTTATCCATCTGAATATGCCTGACATACATACAGTATTTAAAAACACGGAATGGATCAATTGCTAGTTGGGCAGCGGGATGGGCCTGATAGGCAAAAAATGGTGGCAAATTTCCGTCAAACCTGAGCTCCTGACAAATTAATTTCCTTACTACCATCTCAAGATTTCCTCCCTCTTTGTGAAATCATTTCACTCTTCATGAACCTATTGTGAAAAATCATTCATTGTACACGAAGGGAGTAAACGTATAAAACAGAGGAGCTGAAAACTGTACAACTAGAGAAGTTCTTATTGAGGTACATTGTACCATCCATGAATCTATGATGAAAATCAAGAACAATAACAAAGAGAAGCCACTTTTGGCTACATCTTTAGTCCTTTACAGACAATCAAACACACAGCGCAAAAACACGCTTCACTCCCCTTCAGTATCACTGCTAATAAATGGTACAAAGAAACCGAAAGAACTGAGACAACAGAATCACTGCTAAATACAGATACAGTGTAAAGACAATGACCCAAAGAATAACAGTCACCATGCATCAAATGATAAACAACATACAGATCATCAAACCGAAGCAATTCAACGCAAATGCGATATAATTATATGCAGCAATGCGATCAGAATGCGGTGCAGTTCTTGGGGAGTCCAGTGACATGATCGACGGCGACGAGCTGCGTGATGCCGCAGGTGATCACATCCTGCCGGAGCTTGGCGCCGGCGGCCTTGAGCCCCTTGAACGAAACAGGCTGATTGAACAGGTTCAACACCGGCAGCTTCGACGCCGGCGGCATCTTGCCGGCGGGTAGCAGCGGCGAGAAGTCGTCGGCGACGAGCGGCACCTCGAAATCCTGCTTGTTATGCTTCACGACATTGTCCTTAGCACTAATGTGAGCGCCAGGCTCCATGTGATTAGTAGAAAAGCTCGTCTGACTGGGGAAATTCGGGTAGAGGCTGACGTAGCCGCGGAGATACATCATGTCGATGAGGAATTTCTTCCATGACGCTTGCCAGCCGTTGGTGCGGGATCGAGGTATCTGGACGGGATTCTGCTTGGCGTCCTCGGTGAATCTGGCCGCCATGTAGGCGTAGAACTCGCGCCAGTGCTTTGGGAAGAAGACGGCGCCCCAGCTGCAGGGTAGCTGGTGGAGGTACGGCGTGTTCTTGCCGAAGAAGGCGGTGGCGTTCCACCGGGGACGCTCCTTGACAACCTCCACGAGACGTGGTGTGTAGAGGGAGATGGAGGAGAGCTCCGGCAGCGACACCTGTGGGTGTAAATAATTTTGTGAGAATTTTATGCAAACTAACCTTTTCAAGCTTAACTAAGTTTATAGAAAAACGCAGCGATATTTTCATTATATAGAATTAGTTGTATTAAATCGGATTTTGAATATATTTTTCCTAACATGTCTGTTTTGTGTTCAAAATAGTGATACATTTCCTCTATAATCTATGAAATCTATGTCAAATTTAAGTAGTTTTGACTTTGAAATAGTCAAAACGTATCACGGTCTAAAACGGAGGGTGTAGTATTTATGGGGCTTTTCAGATTTCAACCACTTTCAACCATTCCATCATTTGGCAATACCAAAATTTGGCAAGTTGGTGATGTTGCCAAAATTTAGTAGGGCAAGTTTTATTGGCAGTGTTTAGTTTGTTGCCCACAAATTCTGCCAATACTTTTGTTGTTATTGTGAAATTGCCAAATTTTGTTAGCTTTTGCCAATATTTAATAAGAAACTAAATGTAGCCAATCTTTTAGCTACTACTAATAAATGGTATGGCTAAAAATGATAGCAATCTAAACAGGCCCTATGTGACAGTAATACATCTAAGTGCAATCTTTTCTTTGCGGGATGGTAGTAGGAGCATAAGAGGCATCCTTTTGGTCATCTAAATGATATTAAGATTGAGAAAAAAAAAAAGGTGTGCAGGAAGAGTAATTTCTGACCTGCGGATCGTATCGATAGGCGAGGAGGGCGTACTTGACCCAGAGGTAGTAGTAAGGTGACACCTCGATGTCGTCCTCGAGGAGGAGGCCGTAGTCATCGTCGTTCGCAGGGTACCAGCTTTCGCTCACTGCGCGGATGAGTCCTCCTTGGATGATGCGGCGGCGTAGCGTCTTGGGCCCGTGTGGCCAATTGAATGAGTTGACAACGTTCAGTGTCGCTGCATCGACACGACTGTCCATGTTGAAGCTGATTGGCACCTCATCGCCGACGTAATAGGCATTACGCAACGATGATAAGAGCCGCCTCAGTGAGCCCGCACGGTTCTGCGTGATGATGTTCACCGATATCCTCATTTTGTTCCAGTCTGCAATGCAATACAGCCAATCCATTGATTAATTACGCTTGAGCTTTGATGCAATCTTGGTGGAAAATGGCAATAGATCGATTAGGGATTGCTATCTGGTGTACATGCATTTCAAGCGCACACTTAAAAAGAAACTACACCTAAATACTTTTATATGAAAAAGTGTGCGCCAGAAACACAAGTACGCCAAATAGAACTTTTGTCACCATCCAAGATCGATCACAATGTGTGCAGATGATGATGAATTGATGAATAAGAAGAATGCATCAAAACTTACTCGGGAGGGCAGTGGGGCGGAGTGTGGGCATCCAAAGAACCTTGGAAATGGAGTTACGTGGGAGAAGTACAAGCGCGGTGCGGTTAACAGCAACATCAACAACCATACGAAGAGCATCCTTAATCTTCACATCAACATCAGCAACAGCAACAATCACACTCGGATTATGCATCTGCACAATTCCTCTCATACTAGAGTAAACCGCCTGTAAAACCGGCACATCCGACCGAGACGGGCCAGAGATAGCACCGACGGCAAGATCAAAAATCTTGAACCGTCTCTCCTTGCAAACCACCTTAGGCCACTTAAGCACAGTCGCTGCCTCCTCACACGGACAATACCCGCCGCCGGAAACAACAAGGTAAGCCTTCCTTCCTGCAGTTGTGCGGAATTTCTCGAGAAGCGGCGCCAATGCACGCACTTCGCTGAGTGAATGCGCGTAGAATAGGGCGTCTACCTTTTGGGGATTCATGGCTGCCCATTGTGTGATGTAGCCGGATGTCAGAGCTCGCCACCATTGCTCGTCTCGAACCTGCACGATGTCCTTGAAGATTACTGTTGTTTCTGAGACGTAGGCGAGGCGGTGCTCGCTGTCTCCCCATGTCTCCTTGTCGTTGGGATCGACGGGGAGAACGAAGGAACCCGCGCCCATGTATTTTTGTAGTTGGTAACTTAGGTGAAGATCTTCTCCGGTCATGAAGGTGAAGGGTGTCTCGATGAAGAGGGTTTTGATGAGGTCGGCGGCGAGGAACCATGAGCTAGAGAGAAAGTCCACCTGCACCATGAGGTCGTCAATTTAATTCCTTTTCACCAACAAACCAATATACTACGTCCGTCCCAAAATATAGCAATTAAGGAAGGAATGTGTCCTTCTTAGAAGAATGTATCTGGATATTAGGTCCAAATACATTATTTTAGAAGGAGTCATATCTCTTTCTAAGTTGTTGTATTTGGGATGGAGGGAGTAACTGTCTACCAGTGCATTAGTAGACATTGACATGTGAGACCAGACTCACATGTCAACCACTGCTATTATACCAATAATACTGTGGAGGATCCACGTTCATCATAGCCATTTCTTATTTAATTTCACCTACCTGCACGATACGGTCGACGGTGATGTCGTAGGCCGGGTCGGGCAGGTAGAGACCCGCCTCCTTGGACCGGAACTTCCGGTAACTCGGGAAGGTAAAATCCTTCTGCCGGAACGGCAGTATCCTTCCGATGCTCCCCAGCACGGCGTTGCGGTACTTGTCGGTGCCGGCGACATGGCAGAGGATCTCGAGCATCCGGTTGCCGGGGATCATGTCGTCGTCGAGCACGTAGACGAAATCCGACTCCGACTGCAGCGCCATTTGAAACCTCCCATAGTACTTGAAGTCATGGCCGGAGGAGACGAAGCTGATCCTGCTGTCGTTGTAGCTCTCCACGATTCGCCGCAGCGCCGCCTCGTTCGGGCTCCCGAACGCCAGAACCCAGCACCGGTGGAATGGAAGCGTCTGTCGCCGGAGCGTCTCGATTTGTGCGCAGAGTGTACGGCGCTTGAAATGGTTCAGGATCACCGTCACGCGCGGGGAATTCGAATTCGAATTCGAATTCGAATTTGAATTTGAATTTGAATTCAAATTCCAGCGGGAGCGCATGCGGAGGAGATCGGGGAGGGATTCGGCGGCGAAGGATTTGTGCTGGAAGGAGAGGATCTCGTCGTAGAGGTGGCGCTTGAGGCGGATCATGGCGGCGTCGGTGGATTTCTTCTGCTCAAAGTCGATGCTCTCGTGCTCGCACACCTCCTCCGGCGAGAATGGGCCTGGGCCGGTGGTGGTGGGCTGGGCCATGAGCTGCTTCATGTGGTGGGCTATGCGTGTGGCCCACGCGAAGTCGGGCTTGGTGCGGAGGTCAACGGATGGGCTCATGTAGTAGAGGAGGAACGTTGCGTAGATTGCGAAGGCGAGCTGCAGGCAGGTCAACGCCGCCACCAGCCGCGACGAGTGCCTCGCCGCCGCGCGCGTTGACTTTCCGTTGCCGCCTTTTCCGCCGACGAAATCGGCGAACTTGCCGCCGTCCAGGTAGTCGTTCTTCACGATGTGCGCGCGGGTGACGCCCATGGTGGCGGGAAGCTGATCAACTCGCGCCTTCGGTTTGAAATCTTCCGCTAGCTTTTATATATGGCGGGAAATTAACTGCATTCAAAAAAAGATTAGTGTGGCTATATAGGAGTATGCGAGTACTACTAGAATAGTAGAATGCAACTGAACTGTGTGAGTTTGTGACTGTGTGAGGTTGAACGTTTGAGAAATCTCTGCTGATTTATTAAAGTTGATGAGAATGTAAGCTAGTGTGAATATAAGTGATGCAGTACGAATTCAGTAAAGTGGACAGTGGATTCAGAACATACAAGCAACCTGTATATGACTTGCCTAAGCTATTTTTATATGCAGCTAGCATTAGTAGCCTGATGACTGCTAGTACAAGACAAAGTTTAAAAAACAGAACAAAGCTGGTACACTGATTCATAGTACTAGATGGCAAATAGAGCTATGAAGTTTAGATTCAGAGAAAGTGTTTGCTGTTACCTTCAGGAAATGAGAAGCCACAGAAACAAAACCAGCAAACTCTTCAGAATTCAGAATCTCATGACCACATTGATATGTCGTGTCAGCTGGTACATGCAAAATTAAGCAGCAGCTTTGCAGGATCAGAATAAGCAGCAACCAGCTAGTTACTGCATCAGAGTGAAATACATGAGGTGAATGATCCTCTCATGAATCAGAGACTCAGAGAGAGGAAAGGGAAGAAAAGATACAGGAGAGTCGGCCTCAGAGAAAGGCAAGATTGTGCATGGGACTCTAGGTTGCAATGTGTCATGTGACCTCCCTTTTATAAGCTAATAGGCTATCGTCAATGCTGTGCATTGCGAAGTTCAGAATTACTTCAGAAGCAAATCAAACTGTAATCACTTGGTGCTGTCAGGAATTAAAGCTGAAGCTTAGAGAGAGAGGAAGGAAAATGTGCGTAGTGGGAACACTAGGCACGACGACGGCGAGTGTTAACCAAGCGAGAGAACTACTGTATACTGGCTTTTTTTAAAAAAAAATACTGTATATGGCTTCTTTTTTTGGCAAACTTCACATGAAAAATTCAGACAGAGCTAAGCTATAGCAAAACCATGCATACATAAATTGGCTTTACTACGTGCTCTGCCTTCACATCTCGGCATGTTGGACACCATTGAAAGCCAACTTTTATAATTTTATCCGCAAATTGTGGCGGTAAAATGTGATTTTTTTTTAATTGTCAAAACTCTAACGACCTCTCGCACATTGAACGATGCGAACTGTGAAGAGAAGAGAAGCTTTGCAAACAAGCAATGCAATGGAGGAAACAGACAAAGAACCAATCAAATTCCCAAGAAATGTCCTCTGATCTGAAGGATTTTTGATTCAGTTAAGCCACAAAAAGGTTGAATTAACACTATTGCTAACTACTGGAAAAACTAGCAGTAAATATAGTGATCACAAAACAAATAATGGGGACCCATTTCCCAAGACTAAAATGATATTCACAAATGTCAACACGTTAGCGTGAACCCTAGTTAAAAGCTACTCCATGTCTCCATTTTATTTGATCGGCGAGATAAGTTATTATGGGTTAAAGTTAAATCAGGATCAATTCGGAGAGACGAAAGAAGCAAGGAAAGGGGAAAAAAAGGGCAGCGTGTATGCAGCTAATCCAAGCGAGAGTCGTATCGCCATTATAGCACGCAGAGACCACCGGCGTTTATGGATCTAGCGACATCTAGAAACCAAGCATCCATTTTGCCGCGAGAGCTAACATTTTTTGCACATGGATTCACGCCAACATTGCAATCGAGTTTGCTGCAGTTTTAGGGCAAAGATGCCGGGTTCATCTGAAGAAGCAATCCTGCTCGTTTTCTGAGCCCAGGACAATGCACTGTATGTCTGTATGCATCACTGTACAAAAGAGAGAGGGAAAAAATGCAATTCCTCTCTGGAGTTTCAGATTCTACAGTGTGTACATTGATTAGTATTCCAAATTTGCATAATTGAGTTACAAAAAAATTTGTATAATTGTTTGTGTTAGTTAGAATTATTGTTTGGCAGGCTAATTAATCATTAAAATATGCAGATGCAGCCTATTACCAAAGATTGTGCTTGCTGCATGTCCTACATCATGTTAAATTCCTGATGATCAATTCACTACTTCATGTCCTTCTCAGTGCAAGCAACAGTCAACAGTTTTTGTTCCTCTCACTGTGGGTGATCAGACTTTTTAGAGCCAATCATTTTGATTTTTTGAGTTCAAACGCCGTTTGCAATCATCTTCTGATTCTTTTTCCAGAGCAAGCAAGGGACCCTGCGTTCTAGGTCAAACCTACATCACAAATATGGCACTGTCGACACAGATCAACCAGAGCCTTTTCTGCTCCGAAAGAATGATACTATCGCCATTTCGTTAAGCTTCGATCTTCCAGTATGCAAGGGTCAGAGTCTGGTTTTGACTAGGGTAGATCACTGACTTATGCTCTTTAACTCTGGAAATGATCAATGACAGAATGATGTACAAGCATTATTCACTAATAATGTAATTGGCGTATAATCTCCCTTTTGGACTTTTAACTAGCGTTGACTTTAGGAGGCAGCGTCATCTTGTGGTGACCGCGGGATTCTCAAAAGGAGAAACGAAAACATTGGCACGAGATTTAGTAGCTAGGACGCTAGTAACAAGTCAAAATGGCTTAAAAATTTAGAATCTGTGCTTGCGCTGATGCATAAACGTTTTCTTGGGCCACCTGAATCTGAAGTTGCAGACGGTGTTCCAACTCAAGTTTCGATACTGCTGATTACAAGCTACAAATGCTGCGCTTCCGAACTTCAGATTTCACACTAAAACGTCTGAATCAGACCAAATTTGAAGTTCTTAATCAGTTAGGTTCCAGTATCTGAAACACTAGCTCCAATTTTCCAACCGATTGCTCGCTGCCTCCTTTATACTCTCTCCGTATCAAACCTTGAACGGATGGTACATCCAGATACATTAGATTAGAAAATGTTACATCCGATCCAAGTTAGCAATATTCTCCTCAGCATGGACAGATAGTAGGAAATGTTACATTCGGTCCAACTTACGGAGGTAGTAGGAATTACAGCCAAATAAATAACTTGCAAAATTCTCCTCAGCATGGACAGATAAAACATCGTTCTGTAAACAGTTGTTTGTGTGACCTCACATCAGAACAGGGCGAACAGTAGAGATGGACCACCCCTGTAATTCTGAAGTTCAGAAGAACACAAAGAATTCAGACTACTATTTCCGTACTGACATTTTACAGCAACAGCACTTCCAACTGGGCCGCGAATAGAGGCTATAGTTTCAACAAAATGGTACGTCCTTTTTATTGTCAATCCAGCAAAAACGCTGAAACAATCACAACGTTCACTGAAAAAGCAGCCTATAGAGAATTATACAGCTACATTGATGATTATAATATTGAGGCTTTGCATCCAACACACAGCAGTTGTAGCATTGCCCCATTCGAGTCATATATTAGATACAGTATCCAACATGGATAGAAAAAGAATAGTGATGAAAAATTTATACCCCCAACCCCCAAACAAAAGAAATCATACATAAAGAAAACCCAGGTGACCAAAATCCAAACGCCTCCTAAACTGTTTCTCAACCCAAAGCTGAGTATCCCCATTGTACAATATCTCACCTGTACCCGCCGTATGGCTGCTGACCACCGTATCCAGCACCCATTTGATTGTAACCAGCACCGGGAATTCCACCTGGACCCATCCCCATAGGAGGCCGCATCGGCATGCCCTGGTTCATCCCCATGCCCATGTTCATTCCCATTTGTTGTTGGTTCATCCCCATCCCCATTCCCATGGGATGTTGATTCATGCCCATGCCCATTCCTCCCATCTGTTGGTTCATTCCCATTCCCATGCCCATTGGACGGTTCATTCCCATGCCACCACCGTAACCGGAACCAGCACCCATACCCATACCAACGCCCCTGCCTGCACCCATTGGGTTGGCTGGAGGTGCCATGGCACTCGCGCCTGCCCGACCAATGCCAGAACCAGCTCCCATGGCTTTACCCATAGTGATTGTAGATACCACAGGAGCTTGAGAGACTTTCTTTTCTTGCCTTTTTTCCTTGCGATTAATTGAATCGAAGTCAACTCCTATATCGGCGTGTGGGTTAGCCTTTGCTGTAAAATATACATGATTCCGTCAGATCACAAAAGTACAATTTTTTTGAAGTGTAGAAAACAGCAAAAGAGAAGCCACTTACGTCCAGAGATGTTCAGGTCGACTAGGCCTCGGCTCAATGTATCAGCCCAAACTGTGGATTTGGGCTCAAACTTCTTCACCGGCTCAGACTGACTAAATTGCAAGGCTGAAATGATTGTTTCCGGGGGAGCTGATGAACTTGAATGTAATTGAATGTTGGCACCAGAAGGCATTGAATTAGGCACTGCCAGAGGCTGAGATGCCCCTCGAGAAATTGGTGTTGCCTGTGGAGCTGACGTGTCAGTTTGTGGAAGGAAGGTTGGCTGAGATGGCTGCATATTTGTTGGAGCTGCAAACTGAGGCTGGGAAGGAATGTAGGATGCGGCACCATTCTGGGAAGGTACCCCAGACAGGCCATTCATGCCAGTCCCTGGAACTGGTTGTGCATAAAAGTTTGATTGGCCTGATGGTAAGTTTGGTAATGCAGGTTGAGGCATTTGCGAAGGCGCAGAATGAGGTGCTTGCGAATGAGGAAATGCGGATGCAGCCTGAGGGGCATGAGGATAGGATGCCCCTGCTTGAGGTGCTTGAGCAAATGAAGTGGGAGGTGCTTGAGGAGCAAACGAAGAAGGAGATGCTTGAGGGGCAAACGAAGCAGGAGGTGCTTGAGAAGCAAATGAAGTGGCAGCAACATGAGCTGCAGGCTGAGGTGACTGGGAGGAAACATAAGATGGGACTGTCTGCTGGGGAAGTACAGATGGGTTTGCGGGTGATATCTCTGAAGGTGAGGAGGTGGCCGCAAAAATATCTTGCTGTCCAGGTGCAGCATTTGATCCGAAAGAGAGGTCGCCAAGAGTGTCTCCAAAACCAAAGCTTGCTGCTGAAGCAGGCTGGAAAGGATTTGCATCTGCAGCAGGTCCAGTAGCATGGAAAGAACCAACAGGTGCAGCATTTGTCTGAGAAACCGCAGGAGTTTCTTCATGAACAGCTTTGAAAGGCGTAGGATCCCCAAAAGGATTTGATGCATCAAAGGGCTGCAAGGTCAAAACCCAAAAAGGATAGGATGAACACATGGTTTGATTCAACTATATACAAGGTGAATATCAATCAAACAAACAAATTTTAAAAATAACATGATGTCAATAAGGTTTTGTCCTTGGTAGTGTTTGCCTGATCCAATTATTTGAGCCCACAAAAATCATAGAACTATATTTCAGTATAACAGATCCATGCCTATTATAAGAGAGCACCAGTGTACAACGACACCATAACCACCAATAGAACATGTCATTAGTATTTTGAATGGCCCTAAGTTCTACAGATGCATACCTCATTGAATCCAGTAGAAGCTGGTGGCATGCCCATAAAACCGTTAGTCTCGAATCCTGAATTTGCTGGAGGCTCAACATTTGGTGTGGCAGTTGGCTGAGGCACAGATACCAAAGCCAACGAACTAATAGGGTCTGATCCAAATAAGTCCATTTCCAAGCTATTCACTGCTGGTGAGGGGTTCACTGGAGGCGAGGTGTCTGACAAGAGATGAAAATATTGAAAATAAAAATCTTGTACTTAATTGCTACCAAAAGATATTTCTGATAGTGTGATCCCAGAAATAGGAATCAGTCCTGCTACAGTTCTCTTCACAAACATAGCAGGAAATAATATTATATGATGCTTTCCATTAGGACTTTTGGCTCATATACAATGCAATGTGTCAGAAAGGGAGAAAACTATACCTGGTACTGATCCACGAGGATCAAACTCATCGAACCCATTAGCTTCAGCATGAGCAGGTTGTTGTGCAGGTACATCTTCAACAGTATTATCATGGACACCATTCACCTGACCTGGTGGTACACTTATTCCAGAAACAGGAGGTGATGACACCTTTGGTGCAGCAACTGGCACAGGCACAGCCCCTCCATTTCTGATATTGATCAGGTGGTTCAGAAATCAGAGATTGTTGTGATGTCCACAGATCAAACATTATAATATAATAAAATTCATACCGCTCATCATGAACATTGCCCTGGGCATTCCTTGTGACATCTTCATAGCTTGGCGGCGGTGAAGCAATCTGCTGGTTAGAAGGCTTCCGCTCTATGGGCCTATCGAAGCAGCCAAGCAGATACCAGAACATAAGATAATAAGACAAATTAATATATTATGAAATAAGCATTTATCCATCATTTACCTCTCATCCTGAGTAGACCCATCAGCATTGCTTTGTCGGCCACTGTAATGGAAGAAAACTGTGTTAATTAGGGTCCATAAAGAACCATATAAATAAGTAAATGACTATGATAGCGATTTAAAGAAATAACAATCTTATAGGGTGTTTTTTTGACTGCACTATATCAATATGATGTAAAAATCTGAAATCAGGAAAAAGCAATGAAACAGACCGTGAAGAATAAGCTTCATCATCCCCATATGAATCCCTATCTCGTCCATAGCTCCTGCGACCTGAACCTTCTGCATATTCATGGTTGCTATGACTTCCTTTGTACTCATCTTCTCTATCTCTGCCATAGCGCTCATTAGAATCCCTAGAGTAACGATCTCCTTCCCGATTGGGAGTATTTCCAGCACCACCATATCTGTCATCATCCCTATATCCATACTCTCTTTCTCCCCCATAGCCATTCCGGTTATCATACCTACTGCCATAGCTTCCTTCATACCGATCATTCTCATAGCCACCACCATATCCACCAGGGCTCCTTCCACTGGTGGCAAATGCACTCCGGTACCTTCAGATGAACACTTAAGTCAATAAAAACATGGAATGTATTTGTCCACAAAACACAATGTACTGACTAGACATATGTATGAGATATAACAAAAAGTTACTGCACTCACTTGTCCCTGGTAGCAAGTGCTTTCTGCCTAACTTCTTGTATTCTCTCCTTGTCATTAACTAAACTAACAAGGCTCTGTGATTTCCGTCGTACATTGCTACCTTGATCCCTCCCACTCGAATCGATATACTGGAAATCAGCTAGCGTCTGCAAATACAATAATAAAGTTAATGAGCATTAATCAACTAAGATACTGACAAAACTTGAGGTGGAAAATACATTAACTCATCAAGTGTACGAAACAGAAAAGGGATTTCCAGCAATACCGATATCTGATAAGAATGCTCCCTTATGTCATCAATAACGCGCTCCGTACCATGAGCAACCAAGTAATCCAGGACAATCAATCCCTACATGTCAGCATAGTACAGAATCAGTATAAACTTCCCTTCATATTGTTGTTGATATTTGCACTTACAACATACATGGAAAGAATACTGAAGGTTGTGGGGAAAGCAAACAAGAAAACACACCTTATAAACATGCCGCCAATTTTTACCAGTGTCGTTGATCCTCTTCCACACAACATTCATTACCATCATATACTCATGGCTGCAAGTGTGCAAAGCACATTAGCACAAATTAGGTTCTGCTTGTTGCAAAGGTGATCAAATAACAAAAGCCTGGAAAGCATACTGGTTATGTGTTGCTTGGGCAATTTCTGCCAGGAGCGATCCATGTGGGCCCCATGGTTCGTTGCTTGTGGCATCAAGAATCTGTATAGCATTGAGCAAAATGGAATAAGACAAAACCGACTGATATCCTCATGAGAATTGAAAGCCCAGAGCAATCCATTAAATTCAGCAGCGATCATGCCTAACACATGCTTTAGCGTGAGGGAGGAGCAGAGATTTCCCTTACCTTTTGTTCTATACCAGGCACCTTGAGGACCTTCTTGTTCACCTCTCTTTTCCTGAAAAAAAACAAAGACCAGAACAAATTAAATTACATCACAAATCTATTATATTAGCAAACGAAAAAATCTCAAACTGCAAGCGACATCTGATATGATGGCACCGAAATCACGTACAAGTCCCGGACTGTCTGATCGAATACTTTCTTCATGGCGCCCTTGAGAACCTAGCTTCTTCTGCTCAGCTCTCTCCTCCTCCTCGGTGCAAACCCTGCACAATTCATTCATAAGATCCAAAAAAGCAACGTCACTAACATTTAAACCTGCTTAGAATCATTACAGAGCATCGAACCCAATAGCCCGCAAAGGTAAGCTGAAAACCAACAATTTGAACAGCAGCGCAGCGGAACCCGGCACCAACAACTCCAGGCTCCAGCAGGAAGCCAGCAACAGGAGACAGAAAAAAAAAAGTGCATATAGAATATAGATAGATAGATAGATCTACGCAGTGTCAAATTCGCGGCGGCGATCGTACAACTCGCCCCAGATCTGCCATCGCACACCACCAAAGCCTCGATCGGATCCCACGGAGAGATCTAGCCATGCCATTCAAACCCGACCAAAAGCAAAGCGCGTACGGGATCTGACGGCGGGCACGAAACCGAACACACACAATCCGAGACACAAATTCGAGAAGACGACGACGAAGTAACCTAACCTGAGGAGAGGGGGCAAGGCGAAGCAGATCGGCGGCCGGCGCCGACGCGCGGCGCGGCGGAGGCGAAGCGGGAGGGAGGAGTCCGAGGGGATTCCACGCGAGAAATGGCGGTGGTGGTCGCGGGCGAGTCGCCCGGGTGGGTGGGGGATTTGGATTTCTCCTCCGATTTCCTCTCGCTCTCGTCTCGTCTCCTCCTCGTCGTTCGCTGGCTTGGCTTGGCTCGCGAGGAGACGAGGCGATTGAGGTGGTCGAGAGGAAAGAGAAGGTGGTTCGCGAATAATTATTATTTTCTCTCTCTTTTTTTTGGGGGGTGGTTTGGTGCGTTCTGATTAGTTAATTCATTGATTAGCAGGTTAACGACGCGGGATTAGTAGGCGGTGCTATACTGGATTACAAGTGATAGGAGTATGTACTATACGGTTTTTTTTGTATTTTTGTATTTTGGTTTTTTTTTTGGATTGGCGAATGAGCTGGAGCTGGGGAAAGGGAAAGCACAGAGGGGGTTTCCGTATTTTTGTTGCTGATTCTGCATTATTAATTTGAGATTTTTGTCCTGTTACTAATTTTGCTTTTATTAGATTGTGTTGCTAAGTACAGTAGTATGCGTGGTTAAACCTTGCTGGCTGACAGCTTGGGACTCCTGGGAACAAAGCCCACATATTGCGACGGTGTCAACTGAAAATCACGTTGAACGCCTCCTTCCTTCTAGAGAAAACACATAGGAGTCACCTTTCACATTCCACGTGATGAGTTTTTTTTTTTTTTTACTTTTATCTGTTGAAAGTTGAAACCTTCAAACTGTTTTTCTGCCACCCAAAAAAGACCTTTGTTATGTTCTTCTGTACAGCCACTTTGTGTTTTGCTCTTCTACCATTCTACTACTCCACCTTCTAGTTGCTACTGTTATTGCCGTTAGGTCAAAAGTCCAAAACATTTTCTCGCTGAAAAATACCATGAAATCACATACAGTTCTGGACCAGAGAATCCTGAAAACTTAGGAAGAGTTGTAGAAGTTGTGTAGATTTTAATACAATATTGAATATATAGTTGTGATTAGATATAAACAATTCTTCTAGAAGTGAAAAAAAAGACATTTAGAAAAAAGGTTGTAATGAGTGTGTGATACTTTTTTTTTATTGTTCTGTCATGCTCCTTGACTTTTTTTTTCAGGGAATTCATGTATGGAATAACCTTTTTGCAGGTACTTTCCTCAACAAGAAATGGAAAATCTTGCAAGAAATTGAGCCGTCAAACGAGCGAGTAACCGACAGGCAGCTGCCTTCTCCTCGTGGATCTTAGCTGTCCATTTTGTTATGAACCACACACAGATCTGCCCCCTCCTCATCATCATCATGTGAACACCCTCCCAAATAAACACCAAACAACAGGAGGTTGGCTTCGAACGGGATCTGCTCTCGACCCCAACATATCGTCCTTGGTCATTTCATTTATTCCTTTTATTTTTGAAGCATCTGCAAATTTGTAAATTTATTCTTTCGTTTTCACAAGGATGCTATTCCAATACCAATTCTGACTTATGTAGTAGGATTATTACCATTTTTTTAATTTGACAACTTTGCAATAATGATTTAAATTGGTGATAGATCTGTGATTGTCTCTTGTGGAGTATTTATGAATCTACAATTGATTCCTTCTTTTCGTAAGGATGCTATTAGAATGACATTGACAGTTTTCCAATAACAATTAAAACTAGTGATAAATTTAAATTATATTATCTTTTCTTTTCTACACAAGAGTACGTGTGTGTGTACCTGCGGCCTGTGCACCGACGCAGACGCCATGATTAAGGTATACTAGAATCCTACCATGTTGTTAGTGGGCTGATCTAACGATAAGCAAAGCACTCGATGCTATGCCCATATGGTCGTGTCGCGTGTTAATCAGCAGCGGCCGGTTACGTGCGGGCGTGTGGCGCCCTCGTTTTTTAATGGCATCCACCCAAAGGTGACGGGTGAGTGGTGGCGACGATGATAACATGGTTGATGATGGTTAGTACTCCTATTTGACATCGTTTTCGCTTTGAACGCTGGCATGCGGCAGAGGTAGACCGGCAACACCAGATTCAAAACCGAACTAAAGAAAATTACCAATATAAACATCAGCAGCAATTAATTTCAGAAGAGAAAAATGATTAATACGAGTCCTGGCGGTGGTACGTATTCCCTCCGTCCTAAAAAGATTTTGTTTTTGGATTTTCGTGTCCAACTTTGATAGTTCGTTTTATTAAAAAATTTTATGAAATAAAAAAAGTCAGGCATAAAATACTATTTATGTATTACCATCTAATAACAATAAAAAATATTAATTATAGTTTTAAATTTAAAAATAAAACATACAATTAAAATTGAACACATAAATCTTAAACATAATAAAACAGAGGTAGTACTCCCACCGAACATAATTAAATGACATTTCAGACAACAAAATTTTCTAGAGTTTAGGCTAAAGTGATCGTCTGAAGCGACAACCGGAGGTAGTACTACGTATCGATCAGTGATTGCGTTTGCAATTGATGTTTTGTGTCGGTCGCTCTCGGAGATTGGCGGAGGGACCTGACCGACCGGAGCAGAACCAGCAGCAACCAGCAACGCAGAAGAAACAGGCACGGTCGTCGTTGAGGCGTCCACGTCAGCCCACCCACCAACCGCCCGCCCCGTACGTCCCTTTCCTCTTCCATTACATCCCTCAGGCCCACTAGTATTATATTCTTCACGGCCCAACTACATCTCGGCCCAATAACTCTGCGGCCCTGGTGTTGTGGGCCTCCAAAAAATAAATCGCTCCTGGGCCGTGGACTCCGCGTCTCTCCGTCGCGATGGCCTCGTGTTTTTCTTTTCTTTTTTCTTTTTTTTTTTTGTTCTGTTTAGGGTTCGCTTCCCCGAGTTTCATGGCGCGGCGGCGGCGGCGCCGCCGCCGGTGACCAACGGCGAGCACGCTCCTCAAGCTTACTTCCTCGCCGACGGTAGAACGGATTCGGTGCCCTAATCTGCAAATCGGGGGCAGCAGAAACGCTTCTCCGTGGCCGCGGTTGAAGGCCGCAACGGCGATCAACCCAAGCACCGGCGATCGGCCAAGCACCCAAGGTGCCAATTCCTCCGTAGATTTTTCCCTTCGCTTCTCTTTTTGTCATTCCAGATTGAGTACATGCTGCTAGACTGCTAATATGCCCATTGATCCAACCAATTTGTTTCATTAGATGATCAGAGAATGTTTCTTCCCCCAGAACTTGAGGGTTTTTTTTTCCTCGTCAGTATCAGTACAATTTTATCTTTTTCCTCGTCAGTATCAGTACAATTTTATCTGCCAACCGATTCCAGCTGATGATCTCAACCTCCTGATGCTGTGGATGCCAACTGGAGCATCACTATCACTACCATGACAGTATCAGCAAGGTTCATCCTGAAAGCGTGTACAAAGCCAACAAATCTCCAAGCACTGATGACAACAACATTCAGCAGCATCACAGCAGATGCAAACACAGAAACAGAAACAGAACAGAATATAGGGGCCTGCCAGGATCAGGAATTTTCAATTTCCAGGAAAGAGGCAGCAAGCCTTGCAAGGATCAGGTATCCATCCCCATCCTCAACCACATTTCATCAGTTCACAAATGTATACCCTTCTCTTTATGTACATCACCACACAAAGGAGAAGCTAGTAGTACAATACTGGAGTATACCAAAGTAACCAACACGGGAAGAAGGAAAAAAAACTAATAGCCACCCTATCTTACCCCATTTCCCCAACACTTATACCATCCTCTCCCAAATACAGATTCTTTTCCCATTTACCCGCACCGCCCCCAAATTAATTTACACCGTTAAAATCCCACTTATACCACACAAACTATACCCCCTCCCATCCTCCCACCACAAAACCAAGAATTCAACTGACACTACTACTTTCACCAAATTCACATCTAGGCTTTAGCCGAATCCATGCTTATTGGCGTTCCCAAAGACTGGAAATCGCAATTACCTAGGTTGCGGGCGTGCTGGAAATGACTTCACATGCCTCATCTGTCGAGGGGTTGAGGCGCGGCTCATTGTCTGCGAACGCAGCAGCATATCAACCATGGATGAAGTCTGGTAGGCCTGGATTAGGCTCTCACTGTCTGTGGAGTCGCCTCGTGCGGTTGCCCTTTGCCATGAGTGGGAGCTTAAGCCGGAGAGGACATAGGCACGACCAGATGCCTCGTACCTTTGGCGATTGGCCATCCTTTCTTGCATCTCCTTCAGCTCAGCATCCAATGCTTGGCACAACCGATCACCAGATTGTCCAGATGTTGACCCCATGATCATCCTCCGGCAGTCTTCAAGTAATGAAACAGCATGTGTCAGGTCACCACGCTCCGCGGACAACCTTGCTTCGGCCATGACTTCAGCAGCATGAAGACGATTCTTTTGGCGGTCCACCTCGATGGACACGCTTTGTACTGAGACAAATGCTGGCCTGGAGATCTTGACTTGAACATCAGCCATATTGACAGTCTCCTTCATCAGTGGATCTTTGTAGACACAGCCAACTTTGAGAAGTGCTGTTTCACCATAACCTGGGGGAACATTCACTGACACAAGGAAATCCCTTTCCTCTTCGGCGTACATGTCACCAACATCTATGGATCCATTTCTCTTATCATCTGCAAGCCTGCTAGAATAGCTGCCTGATCTGATCGAGCCAAAGTGCACATCAGGGTGGAGGATCTCCACCTTTACATGCAAGTCCTGTGCAACAACACTCAAGAGTCCACCAATACATTGGGCAAATGCATCTTGGATGGCAGCCTCTGTCTCTATGAATGAAAAGGTGCCACCAGAGGTTTGCGAGATTGAATGCAGCGAGACTGAATCATGGTCAGCACCAAATCCAAATACATGAACTGGTACCTGTTGACGACCATCGGTAGTATATGGCAGGACTGCACAGTACTCTGGTGCTGCTGCCTTGTGTACACCAGCAGTTGGTGAGACTGTATATGTATCTTGCCCATCTGATAGTAGGATAATGCTGCATACTGGATTCTTGGCCTGTCGGTCTTCAATCACTTTGGAGCCTTTCCTGAGGCCCTCGGCAATATTGGTCCCACCATTTGATGTCAGTGAATTAACTGCTTGCAAACTTTGCTGACGACCAGACTCAGTCATCCGACGGAGGGGGAAGAGCCTGCGTGCCGATGATGAGAAGGCAATTACAGAAAGTCGGTCTGAAGAGGCAAGGTTCTGAATGACAAATCCCATAGCCCTCTTCAGCAATGCAAGTTTAGTACCCGCCATGCTTCCACTAACATCAAGCACTGTGATGAGATCGACAGGGGCTCGAGTTGTTGTCAAGCTATTGCTATCTCCAAGTTTGCTGGTTGTTTGCAAAGTCTGAGCAAGGGGCGCCTTCAGATGAACTAGGACTGTAAAATTTCTTTCTGAAGTACTTTCTGGAACTTCAGTGAACTCAGGATATGTCTTTATTTCTACTGTTCTTAAACACCCCTGCTGTGAGCCTTCGATTGCTTCAGACAGTGAGTCCAAGGGTTCGTCATCGTTAAAAATACTGCGATCAGTGTCAGGTAACAATGATGTCATATGATGAAGCCGGCCAGAAGAACGAGCACGGGGGAGTGGTCGCAGTATGGTCATCTGCCCACCATTTTGGTGCCCATTAACTGGATTAATCCTTGCACTTCCTTGAGGAAATTCAGCAGTCAAGGGACCTCGAAATGGAAGTTCCTTCCATTTGGTGCGGCAAACTGGGCAATTGTTGCTTCCGTGCTTAACATTTGCAGCTATACAATGGAAGTGAAAGGTATGTGAGCACTCCGCAGTGAACAGAGCGTGCCCCTGACCAGGCTTCATTGTGGTCAAACATATCGCACATGTTTTCTGGAAGGGACAAAAAAAGGTACAGAGAGATTAGACAATGGGCAGTAATCAAAATATGAAATTTGGATGCATGCTTCCATGGTATACAAGGCGTACTTATCAGTGATGTGGCAAAGAAAGCAAACAAGCATCTAGAAACGGCAAAGATCAGAGGCGTAGTTCATGAAAATGAAGATCTGATTATCAGGTATTATATATTAGCATATAATTGGTTTACTTACATGTGTCAAAGCAGTTAATCTAATGGAAATACTTAAGAATAATTAACAATATAATGCAGCAAAATCAATAATACCGAAAGAAGTAAAACATTAGCAGAAACGTGTAGGTATGCAGCTGGCTCTTACACCCTTGTGTACCATTTTCCATAAATATTTTTTCGCATTGATGAAGTCTCTGGTCCTTAAAAGAGATATTAATATGGTTGCTTATTCTTCCCAAACCTTGGTCAGACGCCGTAGTTTCAGACTTTTTTTATCAGAACAAACATGCAAGGGAATTACAGGAGCAATTTGTCACAGAGAAAAAACACCGATCCAAAGTCATATGGCAAGTTGCAGTCTATGGTCAAGCTAATTTTACAAATGGAAGAACTAATCTTCAACATCATCAAGTGAGGTAGGTGGCTTAATCCGAATTAGTCATTGCTGACTAACTAATTAACACACCTCACCCTATATGACAGAAGATTAAATTGTTGACCAGTGACCACCCACAGACATTTCAAAACAAGATTCTAACAGCGTCTCTCTCTCTCTCTCTCTCTCTCTCTCTTCAGTTTCAGTACACTTTTTTGGTATCATTAGCTAGGATGCTGCAATTTACAAGATTTTACAAACTGGCATCTTCTGAATATAGCATACTTTTGCAATTCTGGGCTCTGGGCACCCCAAAGCCAGACGGTGGTGGGCTCTGGGGAATCCGTACCATTCCTGTGCTGTTAAGTTGGAACACCAAGAACGCAGAAGGGATCTGAGAACAGTGTCCATCCAAGCTGTTCTGAAAAGGATGCTATGGCTATGGCACTGTCCTCTTCTTCTTTATGCCTCCTCCACGAAAAGGAGTGAAGTGAGAGGAGGCTAGAGGAAAGGGGAAAAAAGTGAGTGTGATGAAGAAAAGAGGTGTGGACTATATGGGCTATGAGACTATGGAGTAGTAGTGACTAGTGAGAGTGAGCTTGCAAGAGAGAGAGGAGATGAGAGGGCAAGAGGAGGTCCAGGAGGACCCCATTGTTAAAGAAAGACAAACTCCCCCACTTCATGATTATATTCCTCCTCCACCATTGCCCTCTCTGCCCATCTTCTCCTGCATCTCTCCCTTTTCTTTTCATGTTGAGCTCTTTCCCCCCCCCCCCCCCTTCTGTGTGTGAGAGTGATGAAAGCAAGCTATGCTTGCACAGTTGCATGCATCATGTATTCATGTGTGGCAGAACAGAAGAACATCCATCACAGGTGTATGTACAACCTGAATCAGAACTTGCTACAAATAATAACTGAAACTGAAATCAACCAAAACAGGCATAAATCAACCAAAAAAAAACTACTTTTGCATGCATATAGATGGATCTTGGCTGTTTGCCTGCAAAGCTGCAATCTTTTCTTGATGCAACATCCATGGAGAATTGGAGATAGTCAGATAGATACCTTGAAGGATTTGCTGCCGGATTTAGAGAGGCGAAGGCCGGCGGAGGTCGGCGTCGGGGTGGTTGGCATCATCACCTTGCCGTTGGCGTTGGCGTTGTCCGCCGCCGTGGGCGTGGTGTTGGCGCTGGTCGCCGCCGACGAGGAGGAGGCCACCGGCGACACCAGCGCCGCCGTGGACGACCCGGCCGACGGCGAGTCGCCGGCGTCGTCCAGCGTCCGGGGGACGTACACGCAGAGGTTGAGCCCCAGCGACATCTTCGCCTTCCTCCATCTGCTCTCCATCAAGAAAGTGTAGCTCTTCTGACTTCCTCCTCCTCACACTCCTACCACTGCTGCTGCTGAGCTGAGCTTTAGCTACTTGTAGTTGTAGGTAGGTGGAAGGTGAGGTCAGAGGAAGAAGTCATGGAAGCCATGGGGAGAAGAGAAGCAGAGGTGAGGTTTCTAGCTTGGGAAAACAAGAAAGAATGGAGGTTAAAGAAGAAAGAAAGGGAGAGAAAGAGGTGTATCGATGGCTATTTGACCTCAGCTCAGCTCAAGCACAAGCCAAGCAAGCAGAGGAGGGAGTGATGATGAGTGAGTGACTGTGAGAGAGAGGAAGAAGAGAAGAGGAGAGAGAGGGGGGGATATGTGAGTGAGGGGAGCAGCCTTTTAAGAAAGAAAAGCAGAGAAAGCAAGCAGGTGCACAGGGCGCCTATGGCGAGGGAGAAAAAAAAAAAGAAAGGCTTGGAAAGAAGGAGATGATGGCGAGCACTGAGGAGGAAGAAGAAGGGGAGAGCCCAGCTCAAAGCTCAAGCTGTATACTGGCCACTGGCACCGTATGTGAAAGAAAAAAACTGAATTTTTCTCCGTATTTAATCAGGAAGTGCCCTGTGAGAAAAAAAAATCTTGTGATTATTCCTCTTTTTTTGTTGTTGTTGTGTACTACTTGTGTGTGACAGTGCGCGGCTAATTTTTTTCCGACAAGAGGAGCTGGATCTCTGGCTAGCTTTGTCTGCCTCTGCTGCCTTCTGCCTCCTCTCTGCCTTGCTTCTCGACTTATTTTTCGGATGTGTTCCAATTTGTTTCCCTCTTTTTATTCTCCCGATGATTAAAGAAAAAAGATTGTCAAATTCTTTCTCTTTTCTTTGCCTTTCCTGTTTAATTGCTTGCTGCTGCTTTTTTACTCGTCACGAGTTTCCTCGTGTCGCCGTTGATGGGCACAAACATTTACAATCGGCGAGTTGCTGTTATGTACTATTACCACTCGTTTTTCTTTTCTTTTTTGAAGCCACTGTTACCACTAGCTCAACTAGTGTCATTTGTTGGGTCTACTAATATGCTTTTAGTTTATCTTAAGAACATAAAAAGAAATCAGGGAGAACGTGTGGTTTTAGTTTTTATTTCCCTTACAGCCGTTAAATAAATGGTTTGATTCATCAAGTCCAAATAAGCAGAGTGACACCTTTCCAGAGCTGAACCTTAAAACGTGTCCCAAAATAGGAACCCCAAGTCCCAAACCAGGAGCAAAAAGCAAGGCCAAAGAGAACAAGAAAAAAATTAAACAAGTGAGCAAATAGTCATAGAAAAGCAGGGTGTGACTTTATATAAAGGAAGGAATGAGAGCAAATGTATGTATACTAGGAGTAATCTATGCTGGCCGGGCCGGTCACTTTTGCTTGCCCTGCTGTGATGTCTGTGACTCTGTCCTTGAGCACTGATGAGGTCAACTGCAACTTTTTCTGTACTAATATATACTGGTAGTAGTAAAGAATATATTTACCTGGAGAAAAAGAATAGTATGTCTAGAGCTACTTGCAATTTGAAAGCTTAATGAGATAGTACTGTAGTAGTTGCAAACTTGCAATTTGCATTAACCAAAAGAAAGCCTATGCAATTCGGCGTCATCTTCTCATCATGGCCTAAACTTAGGTGTCACCGTGCCAGTAGCTGTAGTACTAAAATGAGGAG
This sequence comes from Leersia perrieri, assembly GCA_000325765.3. Taxonomy (NCBI): domain Eukaryota; kingdom Viridiplantae; phylum Streptophyta; class Magnoliopsida; order Poales; family Poaceae; genus Leersia; species Leersia perrieri. The sequence continues at coordinate 25,182,436 of CM002480.1, forward strand.
CAATAGGCCATTCAAAAAAGAAAAAAGAGGAGCAATACTCATAAACTCATAATGATCATATAAAAAATAATCAATTTCTAGCAATAAATCTGGACATATATTTATCTAAATTTATAGATAGAAATTGATTTATTTTGGAACGGAGTAGCCTCGTTCGTCGGTGATCAGCTGGACAAGCGAACCAATAATGCTAGGCCTCCATGTAAGCAGGTAGATATACCGTATACCAGTATATACATAGTAAAATACGGGTATGCTTTGCTATACCCACAGCATAGTCGCAGTGCATTGATACGTACGTACTAGGGCCAGGACGGGCCAGCCACCACTGACCGGTGGGCCCGAGGAGGATGGGCTCGAGCTCGATGACGACGACGACGGCGTACTGCGCAATTCTGCAATTGCATGGGCGGCCGGGCCTGGAGAGTGAAACGGGACAATGCCGACCCGGGACCCGGCCTAGAGGAGTCAAAGCCGACGGTCGACGCACGCAGTACGTCGTAGCCGTCCGTGTTGTCAATTGCCATGGACCGCGCTACACCGCTGCATCTGCATGCACCCGCACGGTTTACGATAGCAGCAATGCAAGCTAACAACTTCGTCAAAATTCCCTTAAAAAAACAACTTCGTCAAAAGAAAAGGGCATTTATAAATTTGTCATCGTTTTTATTTTATTTTATAAGGATATCATCCGAATGATAGATTTGATGTTATTTTGTAATTTTTTTAGTCGTGATTTTGCAGTAATAATTCAAACCATTGGTAAATTTACGGCTGTCCTTGAATATTTAGGCCATGCCCATGGTATTCATAAGGAAATTTTATAGTATTCAAGTCATATCTAAAATTATTCTAGAGACTTTAAAATAAAGGACCGGAGATTCTCAGATCTTTTGAAGTCCCTATAAAATAGTTGAACGCATGTACATTTTAGAAAATTTAGCAAGTATTTTAACCTCTTGGAAAATTTACCTATGAGTCGATATCTCTTCCCTAATTCCTTTTTTTATGCGCTCGCATTAAACGGCCATTTATATATATTATCTCCGTCACATAATATAGCAACCTATATTTTTTCTGTGTTTTACAATCATATATTTTTCAATTTTATTCCTATAAGATCATGCGTTTCCTATTCCTTCATTTCGTGATCTTGTTATTCAAAAGGGCCCCCGGAGACTTACTACGTAGTATTTTTGTTTTTTTACAATATTGTTTAATAAAAATAGTCAAATATAATCATATTATAAATGAGTTATAACAAAAATAATAAAAATTAGACTTAAAATCAAGGACAGGAATAAAATAGCCCCTTATCTTTATGGTCGTTGATTTGAACATAAATTTTAATCATTCATCTTACGTAAATATTTAGAATTGCTGGAGTACTTTTAAGCGTGTCTGGAACGTTTATATATATCTATAAATCTATCAATAAGACGAATAATTAAAAATTTAACCGTGACAAAAATTCATATGGTTTCTAAATGTAAGAAAATTCATATTAACCCGTCTCAAAATATAGCAAACTTTGCATAAATTAGATATAGTATGTCCATATTTATTGTATTAGTATGTGTCACGTCTTTATGTATATATTTTTTAAGATAGACGGAGTACAGGGAGGTGCGTAGGTAGACTAGACAGACGCTATTGAGTGAAATGAGTGTGATGTTCAGTGCAGACAGGCAAGGTAGCCCAGCGGCCGTACGTGCAGTGGACTATTTTTGTGTATGGTATACTGTGGATTTCGGCCTAACCCGGTGTTGGTAAGATGGATGGATTGACGGAGGTTCAGCGCAGCGACTAGCGGAGGCGTCGTACGTTGTCTGTCGATCTTCCATTTGAGTCGTCAGCACATATTTCTGATAATATCCTTCGACTTCGCTAAATTTCTACTACAATTACACCCTCATATACCTGATAATACCTGTGTTAATAAATTGAATTTTAGTGGGTCAATACTCCACCGCCATATTTCTGGCCCTTTCAAGAGATCGTCTATCTTAACACATGTTGAAGAAGCATGCAATCTGCAGCGGATAAATCATATCATACGATCGCTGTCGATCGTCTCATTGGACTTGAATTAGTGCACGCCCATATCATATCATATTCACCGCAGCATTCTTTGACCTGGGGCTTGATGAAACACGGATCGATGGATTAATTAAACTAATTAATAAAGGAGATTATACATATAGTGCGTCGCGATTAGTATCTGTTGCGCCGGTGCATGATTGATTAATCACCCACCGGCACGGCACAGAATGGCAGCCGGCAAATCTGATGATTCTTGGATTGTGCACGCACCAAACCAGCTAAACAACAACGAGAACGCCGTCGGCAGTGGCCAGTGCCCCAGTGGTTGGGTAGCAATGGCATGCATGTGACCCCTGAACTGAGCTGAATCAATCAAGAGTGTCCTCAATCTACTTCTGCGGCTACTGCTAGCACCATGCTACTACGGTACCACCAGCTCTAAACAAAAAATATGAAGGGGAGAGAATAGGGGCTCCTTACACGTAACACGTAGGATTCAAAAAACATACTCCATCTGTCCAAAAATATAAGAATTTGTTAACTTTCAGACGTCACGTTTGACTATCCGTCTTATTCAAAAATTTTATGAATATATTATTTATTTTGTTATGATTTATTTTATCATTAGGTATACTTCAAGTATGACTTATTTGTTTTTATATTTCTATAAATTTTTTGAATAAAACGGATGGTCAAACATAATGTGCAAAAATCGATAAATGCATATATTTTTGGACGGAGGTAGTAGAAAGTAAAAACATATGATTTAATAGGAATTCAAGCGTAAAACAGACATGTAAAAACACAAAAAAAATAAAATAAGAATAGCTGTTTGAATAGCCCGCGGAAAAAAAAACACAGAAATTAAATGAGAGGTAAAGACTCAGATGAAAGTTTTCATAAGGTTGGACCTATTGTTAACTTTTATTCAAAATTTTCTAGATTACACAATTTTATAGGACGGTGAAAGTCTTAATTCTTCGTTTCAAAGCGCCAAGTAAAATTTTTTTCACTGAATTTAAATCCTCCAAATGTCCTACATTTTCGTACAAATCAGACGAGGCTGGATGAGATGAGGGGGAGAAAATAAACTAACCTCACATGTATCTACACATGTCAATCCATGCAACAGTGGCGACATTGTTTGGGTCTGGTTTGGTTTGTTGCTTGGTGGCTCCACTGCCCAAGCTGAGATGCTGTTCTTGCCTGTGCTGCATGCTGTGCCCCTGCACTGACCCATCCATTCCCATGCGCTTTTCTTTGACCTCGGCCATCAATCCATGATGCCTACGCCCACCCACTCCATCACCCATCTCAGCCACATCACTCCCCACATGTCCTGCACTCACTCACTCGCTCATCGTCAACAATGTTACTACTCCTACACATGCATGTTCATGAGTTCATCCATCTAGCATTATTTCATGCACTAATCCCACTTGCAGCTATTAATGCTAGTGGTAGTATAAATATGTAGTGATGCAAAGAACATTTCAAGAGATTCAGAGATTGAGTAGACAAGAAGGAGAAGCAGATGTTGCAGTCTCCTATGCCATGCTGGATTCAGCCAAATAAGCGGATAATCTCCTCTCCCAATGTGACGACTCTAGTAGGGAGAGACGGGTCAAAGTACTGTAGCATCCATATGTATCAAAGACTGTTCAATTCAACCAGCCACATGCAGATGATTTTTGCATGCCGAGGCTTGAGCTGAATCCGGCTCACTTTCTTTACTGCTTTTTGCCTTTGGAGTTTGGAAACCTGCTGCAAAAAACTACACTACACTAGTCTCGACTATGGCTCTGTTCGAAAAAGATTGGTCTACGGCTCTCATATTCTCCTCATGACTTTTGCTGGATCAGATTTCGCTGTGCTTAAACAAATCAGATTCTCATGTGCTTCCGAAGACCAAAGTGGTAGATCAAAGCAGTGTGTTTAATGTAATGTAGTGCTAATGAAATGGGCATGTGAAAGTCTTGTTTTGTTTTGTCCCTACCATTTGAGATGGCGATCGCCATCGCGATGGGAAAATCGGTGGAATGGCCTTAAAAGGCGGAAGTTTCTTCTGACAATGGATTGGATGACACGTCTCTTTCACAGCATTTCCAGCACTTGACCCTAATTTAAGCAGACTACTGCAGCAAATAGCAACATCAATTGAATCGATGGATAGATTAGTTCAGAGTCATCCACATTACTTCACCGTAACATACCTTCTATTTTCTACGAAATTATTATATAACAGTCACTGACATGTAGACCTCACTAACAAGTACGATTTGTCTAGACCTGTTTGTCAGTGACTGTTCGCGACGATCTTTAGGGTTTCTGTGTCGGAAGCATGCATGACACGCAAGATCGATTTTAATTTGCATCGTGTCCCTTTCATCGTTCAGCTATGAAATTTTCCTTTTTCATGTGCCTATATATGTGCATTAGAGTAGAGCAAGAGAACAAAAGATGAGTCCAGATGGTGGCATGTCATCCTCTTCCAACGATTGGCCACGATGCTAAGCAACCAAGCAAGCAAGCAATTGAGGGCTGTGTCGCTATTGAATCCCGTGAAAGAAGGCGGCTTTCCCTTTTGTGCGCCTCTTCTCCTCCATCGCTCTTTCTCTTTTGGAGTCTCCGGGTTGCGGTCAGCGCTGGGACGCTGCACGCCAAACTCGCTAAAATGCCCATCACTATCTTTTAATGCTAGTTTTACCGGTATCTTTTTTTTTTATGGTAACATAACATGCCAACATAATTCCTCCAATTTAAAGATACTAACAAGGACATGGTCTTCTAAAAATAATTTTGACTATATTTTTTATTATAATACATATAAAAATACCAATAAATATACGATTTTGTTGAAGTACTTTTCAAGATTAATCTATACAAATAATCTCCATGTTGCTAAAATAAATATTTCTAAAGTTATTTGTAGTCAAAATTTAAAAAGTTAGGACAGTCCAAAACGTCTAGTATTTTCAAACTGTACGGGGTAGATCAGCAAGAACAAATAGGCTGTGATTGGTTGGCTGTTTCGATTTATGCTTTTCAGCCTCAGTCCATCAGATGGTAGTTAAACAACACAAATACTCTTTGTTTCTAATTGCTACTGCCATGCAGTTAGCTGCGACTGATAAAGCCACAACCATCAAAACAGCCATCCGATGAGAGAATATATAAAACATGTTTACAGAAGATCGGCATATAATTTTATTTGAAAAAAAACTAAGAACTAAAAACACAAGCACAAACTGTACCTGCGAGTATATCCACATATGTTTTTACTCTTGCTACAAACTACTAGTCAGTAATAATATCCTTATGGCTGAAGTAATGTTCATGGACACCCTTATGGCTGAAGTAGGAACACTGGTGCTTTGGTTACATGTGTGTGGAAAATGATTTCATAATTGTTCATTAATTCGCAACTATATAAATGAGAATATTCAATATATATATCATGTGTAAGGGAAATGGGGAATACATCGTTGTCGGTCTCACCCAAGTACAAAAGGAATAGTTGTACATGCCTAGCCTTCAAGATGCTCTTGTTCTTGCCTCCCACATGCGCCACTAGCTAGTGATTGACTTGGATGTTTTTACCTGATGCGCACGCTATGAATATGCTTGGTTTATTACAATAGACGGCGCACATAAAGTTAAGTATAGGTTCAGACTTTAGTCTCTTAAGTCTCTTACTCATTTATCAAAGAGAAAAATACTGGTTTAATTCTTGGAGTCGCTCTCTAGAAATAAATTCTATGGGATTAAATTCAAGCTCCGTTATGACTGAACTGTGTAATTTAAATTAGTTCATCTCAACTCGCAGAATTCAGACTGGTATTTATCAAACAAAGTAGTCCTGGTTTATTAATTGGATTCACTGTCTAGAAATGAAGACAGGTACCTAAGTTCAGGCTGCGTTGTTGACTGAATTAACCTGAATGAGTTTGTTGCCTCAACCCGATTTATGTGTGCTCCTCAATGTGTTCTCTCTATCTTTCTACAGCTCCTGTCATTGATCGTCATATCCTGTGTTGTTTTTTTCTACTGAAGATGTGGTCTTTCATCCTCTCTTATCTGCATCACTGTCTTGTAGTTGTAGGTTAGCAGTGCAAACATCACTGTCCCGTTCTAAATCGACCGGGCTACAGTTAAAAAAACATAAACTTTTTTTTACTTCTCATTTACCGAGAGGAGTTGATGTGGTTAAATTCGTTCCAGCTCGCTCAACCCTGATTATGATAGACATGGTAACCTCTTGATCAGGCAGTTCGATCAGCTGATGGGTGTCGTTTTGATAGGATTAAAAGTGGATCACTTGACTCATTCAGATCAGACCTGAGGTCCACACAAATAATTCGACTGGTGGTGTCGTCAGGTCAGATTGCAACCAGCACAACAGCATCGCCGCCCAGAACGCCATTGCCATCAGAAATGCACGAGATTTTTAGCCCTTTCCGAGAAGGAATACATATATACCACTGGCCCTTATGGTAGGGACTCATTCAGTAGTCGTCTTCCTCGTTCTTGGACGATCGTATGCGTAGAGCAGCTTGTACACAAATATATATTCGCTGTCAGAATTTGTCAATTAATTGTTCGGACAAGCATGTGATTACGAGCTCCATGTCTGCATGTGTATTGTATTATATTGTCTTAAGGAAGAATATACATTTGCTCTTCTCACCGTAATACACTGATATATGTCTATTCTGAAATATTCAGATATCTGACGAACAACTCGTTCTTTGTCAGAAGAAGAGGTCTGATACAACGAGCACTGAATATTCGGCTGCCAGCCATCTGATCGAAAGATCACAATCTTTTTTCTAGATGGCAGGCCGTGATAAATTTTTAGTCTGATATGATGTTGATGAATCCTAATTCCTGTCTGCTTCCTTGTCTGAAAAATGGGTAGAGGAAAGGTAATTGCAGAATGCAGTGATCCACTGGATTGGCGACAGAAATGAAAACTAAAGCCTCAATGATTTCAGGCACATTTGGATGCAGTCTATCTGTTCTAGGAGTATATATCAGCTCAGACGCGCAGCCGCGCAGGACAGGAATAAAAATGTCCCGCACAGGCTGCAAATTGTTGCACCTAATTCCCAATTCCAATGGACGCGCGCATACATCACATCTTCTTTTCTGAGAACTTCTTTTCTTTCTTCTGTTCTTGCCTTGATCCATCCTGAATTCCTGAGAGAGAATAAGGACATATGCCACCAAAATATCATGAGAGAATCCTATGGATGTCCACTGTTCGATTGTGCCTGTGCTTCAAGTGGTATCTGACTGACGTATGCTTTTCAGGTGGGGTGTTGGTGCTGTTCCATTTGGAGAATATATATAATGGTTTTTTTATCACAAAGTGCATTTTTAACATATAGAATACTACATAATCTCCTTTCAAATCTATTAGTTCGAAGTCATTGTTCTAGCCGATGATTCATATATAAACATATCTTCCAATGATGATGTGCAGCTCATCTCCTTGCTTTTGAAGAGTTCTGAATCATGTTTAATTCCTTTTTACCAGAAGAATATAGAATCATTACCCCACTTTTATCAACTAAGAATGCTTCTTTTTTTTTAACCAAGTGCTGGACTTCATTAAGCAGTCATGCGTTGAGTTGTTAATTGGGTCCAGAACCACAGTTAAGATGCCATTAACCGTGTGATGCAGCTTGTGTTTGTCAGGAGAGCTTAGCCATGACTCAACTTTCTAATGACCACTAAATAAATTATTGGTCTGTTTACAGAGTAATCAATGTGATGTGTAAAGCAATATGGGTTGTCGGACAGTAGCAAAATCCCTGACGCTTTCTATTTGATCAGACAACTGTAGAAGCTAAGCTAAAGCAGATAAAAAGCTATATATTTCATATACTCTTATTCTCCAAGAATATATGCCATTGGACATTAAGATTATTTCAAATAGTATACAATAAATTATAATACTACTTTTCAATATGAATACACTAGTAAGGAAAAACAAAGGTACTGCTCCCACTGTCTGTAAATATAAGGATTTGAGAATGGATGTAGCAATGAATTCTGTTAAAAGTTCTGTCTAAATTCATGTAGTATTATACTAAGATGTGTCATATTCATCCTTAAACCTATATATTTGTGGACGGGAGAAGTATATGGTAATGAAATTATTTTCCTAATCAATTTAAATAAATTTCTAGATCGAAACTTTGTCTACACCGTTTTTGTAAAACTTCACTTCTCCGGGAAGGTGCTATATACTACTCTTACTTTCTAAATAGTAAATAAAATGGGCAGTCAAATATGGATCAACTGTCGCTGCCCGTACAGCATGACATGCGCTATTGGAGTTGGGGAGCAACCACATACTCTGAATGGAGTTGGCGGTCAGGACACAACGCAAGCAGAGTCAGAGAGACAGCTAAGAGAGAGTGCGAGAGATAATGATGCATTGATGCTTGTCCTTTTGCCGTCTAGTTAGGATTAGGCCGTGAATTAACCTTTAAGCGTGACATAATTCATGGATGTATTATATCAAAATGGAGAACTCCAACTTGTTTTTTTTACGATGATTGCATAAAAATGACCTGGCAAACTTTGGGGAGGGAGATGACGACGCCCATGTCATGTAGTCCCATTTCTCTGAAACAAAATTGGGCTGTCAGGCCTGTCATGCAGGATGTTAGGCCTAAAATAGCCCATAGGCCCATTACATCGAGGCCTTTCGGATGTCAGGCCTGTCATTTTTCTGCGGATCCTTTTTCTGTTCCTTCCATTGATTCCTTCATTTTGTTTCTTCAAATGTAAAACTCCCGAACTGATACAGTAAATTTGCACTAAAATTGTAAAACTTCCAACTTAATTCAAATAAATTAGAGTAAATTGCATGTTGGGCCAATTATTATTACCCAAGTAGCACTTTGGACCACCCCTAACTCAATCTTTGCACTAAAAGCCAGCTATTATTACCACTTCTTCGCAATTTGTACCGGTGGCCCACTTGTCAGTGGGAGTATAGGAGAGAAGAAGGCAAGCTCGGAGCTTGGTGGGGATGGCGACGAACCACAATTGCTCCTCTCCTTCCGTCATCTGCAACCATTCACACTCCACGAGCTGTTGGCCTGTTGCTACCGCTCTTCCACCAAGCTCCGTGGTCTTGCCTTCATCAATACAAGGATATGCGTAGTTTGGCTCATAGGGCTGTGACGGAAAACGGGATGGCTTGGGCGGCGTGGTCGCCGAGTATGGCTTTAGTAGCAGCCGACAGGGTCGTCGGAGTTGGAGACGGGAGACAGATAATTGAATGGAGTGGTCCAAAATCACGTATATGGTTAATTTACCTGCTGTTAAGTGAAAAGATTGCTTGATGGGTATTCCAATGTTAAAATTTGGTAAAAGTACCTGGCCCAATCTAAAATTTACTCAATAAATTATCATTACATTTATAAAAACGTTTAACTCAGATAAATTTGTATTGAATATCAACTCAACTCAATTAGATTTATAATAAAATCTTCAAACCTTACAATAAAATAATATTTATATAGTAAAAATATCAAATACATAGAAGTTTCACTTGAATACTAGATGATCTCACACACAGTATACACAGAGTCTGGGAGAAGAAAACGTATATACAATACAAGAGGTTCACCACGATGGGCAAATTTTACACAAATGCCTCCGCTGGCCCATGGGCTCCAGTGCGCTCACGCTGATCCAAAAACGAGACCAGGCCCTTTTCCTCCTCGTAATAATTCATTTATTTTCTTTTTAATTCAATTTTCCTATAACTACTTTCCCTATTGAAAATCTAAGCATACAAAGAGATGGTTTTACTAGCTTTTTAGGTGAGAGATTGTTTGTGTGCAAGATAAGAGAAATTTTTTTTTGAACTTAAGATAAGAGGAAATTAAAATTAATGGTAATTATGGAACAATCAATACTTTACCGATAGAACTGCTTAAATTTCTCTGTAAAATTTAAGTCATTGAAGTGGTTATATGGAATGCTGTACCACTTACTACTAACCAATTGGAATTGGAATTGGAATTTGGAAATTAGGTGGAAGGGAACCGAACCCAGCAGAGGAAAGCACACGTAGCCCAACCAAGCCAGCAAAGCAAAAAAGCATTCTAGAGAAAAAAAAAAAAGGAGGCGAGCAGTCAGGCTAGGCATCGCATCTCAGGCGCTTTGCTTTGCTTCGCCTTCGCGTCGTGCTCGGCGGCGGCGGCGGCGGCGGCGAGATTCCATCCTCCGCGTGAGAGCATCGCATTCCGGCCGTCTACAAATGGCCGGCGCCGCCGCCGCCGAGGAGGAGGAGGCGAGCAGCAAGGGCGTGGAGGGTGGAGGCGGTGAAGGGCCCAGCGCCAGCGCCAACGGCGGCGGCGGCGGCGACAACTCCGCCGCTGCGGACGCGGCCTCGTCCCCCTCTGGTGATCCATCTATCCGATCTCCTCTTCCTATCTACCTCCGCTCGTATGCTGCTGTAACCTAGGGTGTTGCCTGGATTGGTGGCGGTTGTGTTGCTCCAGTAGACGTAGTTCAGTTTTCCCCCAAATCCGCGGCCATTTCTGCCATCTCCGCTCCTGTGGATGACTACTAGTTGTGTGTACAGTGTATATACACTCCTTTGACTTGTTGGGTCGAGGATTCAGGCTCTCATGGATGGACGCTTGCCTGATTGGGTGACGCCCACTGCACATTAGGACCAGGGAATGCTGCGTATTCGGCTTGTGGGTGCGAATTCGGTGTTCTGTTGGGGCTATATTTAGGCATTGGCTGCAGGGGTATACTATATTAGCGTTTGACGGTTGCAGGAGAGATAGGGGTGGTGGATGATGGCCTGAATGATTGGCCTCTCTCATCTCTTCAAAAACTGAAGCCATTTTGGATGGGCTGGATTACGTTGAAAATGTGAACAGAATATCTTGCAAGTTGTAATTCATTTACAGTGTCAAGCAGGTTGACCTCTTTCAGCTCTGTTCATTACAACACTGACAGTTCATTACACAGTAGGTGGAGTAAGATTAGAAATACATGTATATATTTTTTGATAGTGTTATTGGTGACATTTTCAAAAATTTGAAGCCATTTTGGATGCGCTGAAACTCAAACCTCAAATTTGAACAAAATATATTGCAGTTTTATTTACAAGTTCATTACAACACTGAGAGTTCATTGCATAGTAGGCGGAGTAAGATTAGAAGGACATGTATATATTTTTATAGAATTTTTGGTGGCATTTGTCAGTGTGCACGGTGAGTGCACCCAAAGCTTGTGTGCATTGAATATATGATACAATTTCCTCCAAAGTCCAAACCATAACGCAAATGCAATTTTATTGATAGATTTAATCTCACTTTGTAAAATAAAAGAGATGTGTCATCCATATTTTTGTTCCCTTGTCTCTCAAACCATCATTCGTTTCTTCTTCTTTTTTTTGTAGATGACAGAGGCCTCCCCAGATCAAGCACTATGCCAGGTGGGATTAAGAATATTGAAATAACCAATGAAACTGCTGGTCCATCAAATCTTGAAAGATCAAGAACAGAGAGGCGTCGACAAAATAATCCAGCTGACGATCCTACCAAACAATTATTCAATGATAAAATTTCCATAAGAAAGAAGGTGCAGATAACTTTTTACTCTTGTCTATTTCTTGCCTTTTCCTCATGCAGTGAACCCGCTTGTCTATTTATGCATTACACCTGCCTTTTCTAGTTCCCTTTGTACATTCAACCTTTGAAATTTGGAGCATATATATACCACTCCATAATAAGAGAAGCCATTTTGATTAACTATGTGAACTGTCAGCCTCATCCACTGACAAGATAATTATACTTGAATTTTGTATTTTTCAGTATAATGCAGCGTTTCAACAGGGAATGGATGTACTGTGAACGCTTACGCTTGATACTGCTGAATAATTGGAATTTTGATGGTTAGGCTCTACTAATTTATTTATAACTAAAATTGAAGTCACACAAACTCTCATTAAGAAAAAAAAAGTCATCAAAACTATGATGTGCTATGACCACTCAAAAACAGATTTTTCCATGTTCAACATATATTTTGTACTGCATCTTCACAGTGTACTGTAAACCTATGACGTGATGTTAGAAACCCAAGCAGAAGTGTAAAACCTGTTTTGCAATTAAATGTAAAAAGCAGGTCAACTTATTGGAAAATAGTTGATAGTAAATCAGATTATGCAGCCAAATTAGCGTTTTTTCACAACAGTTGTGTCTGGTGGTACACTTCATGGTAGCTTGGTAATTGGTATAGTCAGGAACATCGGAGTAAAGTTACTGATGGGTATTGTGTGCTTTATGTTGTTCAATTTTTTTTTTGTGTGACATTTTACATTTTCTTGCAGCTGAAAATGCTAAACCGGATAGCTACAGTGAAAGATGATGGAACTGTAGTTGTTGACGTGCCAAGTTCTCTGGAAGCAACTAATGTTGATGGTGTAGCAGAGGATGGTTATAGCGATGTTGCTGTTGAGGAACCATTGGATGGAGCAGACATACCTGTTAGGCCTCCTATGCAAATTGTTATACTTATTGTAGGTACAAGAGGAGACGTTCAGCCATTTGTTGCTATAGGAAAATGCTTACAGGTTAGATCCAAGCTAACTTTTTTTGTTGTTAATTTCAAATTATTTTCTTTGCCAAGTCAGGTTAGCTATTTTACTTGTCAAGCTTAATGTTTCCACATCCATAGTTTCTGTTTAGCTAGGATCATATGTTACCTTTCTTTTAGGATTACGGACACCGTGTGAGACTAGCAACTCATGCAAACTTTAAGGAGTTTGTTCTAACGGCTGGTCTGGAGTTTTACCCTCTTGGTGGAGATCCAAAAATACTTGCTGAATGTATGAAAACAAATTCTTATATTAAAATAGTTGATTTTTTTCAACTTCTATATCATATGATGATTAATGTATTTGGTATATTCATATGTAAACAGACATGGTAAAGAATAAAGGATTCCTACCTTCTGGCCCATCAGAAATTCCTATTCAGAGAAAACAGATCAAAGAAATCATATTCTCTTTGTTACCTGCGTGCAAGGAACCTGATCCTGACACTGGTATTCCTTTCAAAGTGGATGCTATTATTGCTAACCCACCAGCATATGGTTAGTATATCTTACCTGCTTTGGATTGATCTATTGTTCTTTCCTTTACTTTCCCATCACCTTCCGTGTGTAATTTCAAGTTTGTTTATTAATATTATGTCTTAAGTACCTAATATCCTACACCCTATAGTAAGCTAATAATTAATAAATACCAGTTACTGATGTATAAATGTACAAGGTTGTGAGGATGAGGATATAAGGCAGGATTGTTTTTGTCTTGTCATGATTAGAGTCTTAGGAATTAGATTTATGAAGTTATAGATTACTAATGTACACGGTAAGTTATAATTTAAAAGATCCTTTGTACTATTAGGCTGGAAATGGTCTAACATGATCAGTGTCATCATATTCTATGGCGACGCTTTTCTTTTCTGTGAAATTGATAGGTAGACTGGCCTAGTTTACTTGGCAAGCTGGCATATTTTAAAGCTCTTTCTGTTTCACCATTCTTCTCTCTTTCAGGAGCTGTTTTGTGTTAATTATCAGTTTGGAATCAATCATAATCTTTGCCAGTTCACATGATTAGGTGATTATGTGTTACTTTTCAAGGTGCTCTAGTGTGCATTTTTTTGTATGTGCGTGTTTTTCTTTTTTATGGTCCAGTAGCCGATGTTAATTTACTTGCATGAAAAATTGTAAATGTCTGTATCCTGCTGACCTTAGAAATTGTTCAGGACATACTCATGTGGCAGAGGCACTAAAAGTACCAATTCATATATTCTTTACCATGCCATGGACGTGAGTCACTACTGTTCTGCTTCCTCTTCGAAGATCGCACATTTGCTGAGGAACATTCTCATCAAGAAATCTAACTTGTGCTGCTTGTTCAGGCCAACTAGCGAATTCCCCCATCCTCTTTCTCGTGTGAAACAAGCGGCTGGATATCGAGTGAGTTTGCATCTTTCATATTTGTTCAGTTAAACTTCTGTCTCTTACTCTCTTAGGCCGCTTTTGTAACATTTGCGATCAAAATAACCCTAAGGCATAACCCAGCTGTGTTAGCTTAACCCGATTATGTATTTGACAATAAACCTAGACAGTCCAAATCCAATTGCCATTTAGCTGTACTCTAGATTAGGTGGGTGGGTTTGCCTGATTAATAGTAGGAAAAAATTAGGATCAGAGGGTTTATTGTGGTGATTAGGTGTTTTTTTATTAAGAGGTGGGTGGGTTTGCTTGATTAATAGTACTAGGAAAAAAACAGGGTCAGAAGGTTTATTGTGGTGGGTATGTTATCCTATGCCTTTTTGGCGAGTAGCTTCATCCTCCTTATCAGTTGTTCAGATACACTCTGTGGTTGAGTTTTTGCATACATAAGCTTTAGCCCGAACTTGCATCAAACATCTTGTTGAAGATCCATACTTGAATCTGTGTCATCTGTTTTAATACAGTGGTTTAGTCTGATCTGATTTTATACCTATTCTTCTAATGGTTTTTATTTGCAGCTTTCTTACCAAATTGTTGACTCTATGATTTGGCTTGGTATACGGGACATGATAAATGAATTTAGGAAGAAAAAGCTGAAGCTGCGTCCAGTAACGTACCTAAGTGGTGCACAGGGTTCTGGGAATGACATTCCTCATGGGTATATCTGGAGTCCTCACCTTGTTCCAAAACCAAAAGGTTCGTGATGAGTATTAGCTTTGTCTGAAACTTATATATAATTACTTCCGCACCATGCTTAACCTTGTTATTCTTCGATCATTTGTGTTGTTAAGACTAGCAGACCTTAATGTTATGCTATGGTTCCTCTTAATTCTACTTTCTTGCATTAACCAGTCGCATATTCAAATATTGATCAAGTATGTTTGCCATGCTAACATCGTAAATCAAGCCACTGTTGCTAATGCCAACTGAAATCGGGGGCTGTTTGGTTTGATCACAGCCTTTTCCTATTTGGTAACATTAATGGAACCTAATGTCAGACATGGGCTTCCAAACAAAATCTTCCCTCGCCCATGTTTGAGCCAGACTATAATTTTGAATTGGGCTTGGTCCAAAAAAAGAAAATCCTGGTCCATTTTCATGGTAAGATGGAGTTAGCATCAGCCGCCAGGTCCATTTTGCTTAATCAATCAATGTTCTCCGTCTGCGCATAGCTGTGTGGGTCAGCAAAGAGCAAACTACAAATAGAACTTACTTTGAGCGTTATCACAATTTACATGCTGTCAATGTATGTGAACATTTTCCTTTTGCGGTGAATAGGGCATTGTATTTAACTGTATCAAGGAATCTAGGATATCTGGAAATGTGAGGATACCAGTTTTTCTTGAAAGGGGAAATGCAAGATGGCTTAAGTGACGTGACAAAAAATATCCTATTGTTAGCTCATTTCCGATGCCACTGTAGCAGTTAGCTCATTCCAATGACAGATCAATAATTTTGGAACAAACTCTGGTTGCAAATATCCTATTGTTTCTGAACATAGCATTATGAAAATGTTCTGGTAAGCTGTTTCAATAATCACTGCTTGTACATAAGGAACTATCATATTGTTTCAATAATTGGAGGTGTAAGTTATAAATGGATTATTGTGTTAAGAAACCTGATCAATTTTGTCATTAACTGAGAATTTTTTTTTTGTGATCTGTAATTCAACTGTTAATTGCTATCTATTTCGTTGCAGATTGGGGCCCCAAGATTGATGTTGTTGGATTTTGCTTCCTTGATCTCGCTTCCAATTATGTACCTCCTGAGCCACTTGTGAAATGGCTTGAAGCTGGTGACAGACCCATATACGTTGGGTTTGGTAGTCTTGTAAGATCACTTTGATCTCGATTTGTATTATTAGAATTTTTCAGTTTCAGTTTCATTTCCCTTGTTCTGATCTAGTGTATCATTTAGCCTGGTTCTAATCTTCTAAGTATGCACATTTTGTTGACCTTTACTTGTGTATATAGTTAAACTTTAAATTACTTATATCTAACCAGATAGGATTGTTTGGATATGTTATCTTTTCTGTAGTTGTCCGAATGATGTTGGCAGTTAATGCAGCTTGTGGGTTAGTGGAACTCTTGTTTGTTTTACTGCATGAAACAACATATTTCAGTGTTTCCAATTTTTCCACGGCATCTAACAGTACACTGTTTTATCACTTTGAAGCATACTAGCATCTCGTGGCAAACATTAGTTCACATTACAAATGCTTTGTCTTACTCTTAAAAAAATAAATGGATGTGAGGTGATCAAATTGTTATCGAAACCACAACTTTTCATGCCCAGAGAAACATGAGCCTAAATACCATGCTCAATATTTTTTTAGAATAAAGTTCTGGAAAAAAAAAATCAAACATAGCCACACAGGACATTTTGCTATGCTGTGGTCTTTTTAGCCATCCTGCAACTGCATTTCCATTGTTATGGTTGGAGAGGTCAATGTTGTACTAGGAGGATTTGCCTTGTTAGTTTTGCATATGGTAACTAGTTATTAGTGGCTTGGTGGTTGTAAGATTGAGACCACAGCTATCAATATCTTAGCCAATTCTTCATCACAAGTTGAAACTGTTATTGATTTGTTCAGCATGTATATGCTTTTATGAAGCTACTTGCAAATAATGATTCTGTGGTACGAATTTTGTGTTACTGAATTTTAGAATACTATGATTGTTTCGTTCTGAAAATTTACTCCTTTTCTTTTGATATACTAGCCAGTTCAGGATCCAGCAAAGATGACTGAAATCATTGTCGATGCACTTGAAGCAACTGGACAGAGAGGTATCATCAACAAAGGTTGGGGTGGTCTTGGAACATGTAAGCTCATCTTGTAAATTTTGACCTCGTTTCTTATTGCCATTTTTCCTCTGTAATTCACTTCCATCCTGACAACCCCAAAACATGTGGCAGTGGCAGAACCAAAAGATTCTATATATCTACTTGACAACTGCCCCCATGACTGGCTCTTTCTGCAGTGTAAAGCAGTGGTAAGCATTTCCTTGCCATTTTTGGCATGAAGTAGAATATCTTCTGTTAACTTAAAAGTTCAACTTTTAGAGTTAAGTTAGTTTTTAGTACCAAAAATATAACCCAAAAGTTCACTTCTGTTGTTAGTTATCATTTACTTTCATGGGGTAATTACCTGTTAGTCTGTTACAAATTAAAGCTGTACTTGGGAAATTTATCTAATTTAATTCAAAGAACGTATGATGTGAAGTTTGTGGGTGTGTTCAGGTAGAGAGGTGCTCACTCTTTGATGTTTACTACTGTAGGTGCATCATGGTGGTGCTGGAACAACAGCTGCTGGCCTCAAAGCAGCGGTTTGCCCTCCCTCCCCCTATCCTTCACTCGTTCTCTTTCAAAAAATGTCTGGCTTAACTAATACAAATTGGGGCTACACCTGGATTAGACAAAGTTATGAGCACTAAATAACAGTTCCAATGCCACCTGATTTTCACAATATTCTTGCTGTTAACACAATTGATAAAATGGGTTTGACAGATGGCCACTGTTTTTTGGACTAATTCTTGAGATCAATTCAGCTCTTCTTCTTTTCCTGATAAAGGAAGCTTTATTGATCTTAGATAATTACATCAATTTGATACAATTACTTTAAAGACCACTCCCTGCATAACTATGATGCACACAACCTATGATTATTAGCAAGAAATGAAATACGACATAGCAACAAAATAGTATAGTAGTAGTACCTTTCTAACCTAGTAGTTTTCTGATTTATAGTGCCCTACAACTATTGTACCTTTCTTTGGTGACCAACCATTCTGGGGAGATCGAGTGCATGCTAGAGGTGTAGGGCCTCCACCTATACCAGTTGACCAGTTCAGTTTGCAAAAATTGGTTGATGCTATTAACTTCATGATGAAGCCAGAGGTAACTTAAACAATCTTATTTGCATGTTCAAATTTGTCTTTGCAAGACAGTTGTCATATGTTCTTGATGTTGCTATTATTTTTGTTGGTAGGTTCCTGATGTGTTTACTGAGTTTTTCAAAATTGATAACTAGGCATATACATTTCACCCATTGTTCATCTGCAGACTAGAAGGGGCATAACAACTTGGTTTTAATGCTTCCTCTTTCATACATCCATTCAAATGTGTGGTTCTCCAACAAATGCCTGCATCCGATCTTAATTAGGTGACATCCTAGAATGCTTGCAGTCAAACTCAAACCTCGAAATCTTGAATCATATCATTTACAGAAATATTTGTATTTGATATGTGAAAATGGTATTCGATGGGTTTATAATTAAAAACACTTTCAAATAAGATATGATGATAATACCATTTGTAACTGAACATTATCTTGTTACGTCGTCTTATGGTAGTAGATAATTAGATTTATTAGCCGACACAAGACTGCTGCATTAACCATGACTGGAATGATTGGCTGTACTGGCCATTTGTCGCATTGCTACCACTGTTTGAATATAGTCTGTAACAAGTTATGTTAGCCATTACCTGCTGTGTAAACCAGCTGATATGTAGGGCAGGTTTGGATTGCTAGCAACTCCACCAAACTAAACGGGCCCATAAATTTTAGTTTAAAGTACCTTTTATGTGTCTATTAACTGTCATTGAAATACTTGATATGGTGTTGAAAAATAGTAATTCAATAATTTCCACGTAGCGCGGATAAGGATAAATGGATAACTATGGTCTATGGCTTGGTACAGATTGTGTATGGGGGATCTGTTGCTTGCTCGATTAATGACTTTCTCGCGTGCCATGTAATTTCAGGTGAAAGAAAGGGCCGTCGAGCTTGCCAAGGCCATGGAATCTGAAGACGGTGTGTCAGGTGCAGTTAGGGCATTCCTCAAACATCTACCTTCAAGGGCAGAGGAAACAACATCTCCACCTTCATCCGGCTTTCTGGAATTCTTAGGTCCAGTAAGTAGATGTCTTGGTTGTTCGTAGGTGGTGTCAATAAGGCAATTGACAACCATTCCTCCCCGTTCAAAGAGGAGAATGTGGGAAGCCGATGTAACCGAGCTGGAGAATGGACGGGAGTGTGCTTTGATTTTTTTTTTTATGTATCTATTTTATTTTTATTGTGTAAAGAGTGTTTTGTCTGTCGATATATCATTTTGCTGTGCATACCTCTCGTGCTGGTCCTGCAACAAGTAATTATTTGCCATGCACCACCGGCCCTTTCTGTGTATATGGAGAAGTCGAGAGGCACCAATAGTTGAGTACTTGAGTTGTCCATTGCTGCAATGATCGAAACCAAAATTGCATGTTTATTGTTATGGTTATACAGTGCAATTGTTTTTTTAGTTTCATTTTATGATATACAAAAACTGCTACTAGCGTTGTTTTTTATGCACAATGAGACTAACATATGTTCTTTTGATTGCCATTATGCAAATTTCCTTTGGAGACTTGTCTACGTGTCACTTGGTTTAAGATTACCTGCTAGTGTTGATGATATGGCGGGGAATTGGATGGCGGGAATCAACTCAAAATATTAAAAATTGGTGTTAGTAGGGGCATCTGCGATTTGTTGGGCCCTTTGGTTAAGTATGAATGAAGTGGTTTTTTGATAAAAAATCGTCTAAATCATACTTACAGGTTCTCTTCAAGAGAACTTTGTATTGGCTCCGTTTTTAGACGCAACTGGCATGAAGAAGACAAGATTACATCTCTATTGCATATTGAAAGCTAGAAACAATGGCGATGCAAATCTTTGCAAACCATGAATGGAGATTTAGCAATAGATTTCAATAAAAACGGTCTCCTATTTTCTTTATGCATGTGGGTGTTTTGTGCCCAAAGTAAGAGCTAATTTTATTTACAGTATTTTAGAACTTTGTAATAAGTGGTTGTAGCTTCCTTGAAGTTAAAACAAATTTTTATTCATCTTAAAAAAATATATAAAAACTGCTACTAACGGTCCAAATATATTATAATAATTAGAGAGCATGGCCATATGGAATGGGGGACTGAACCTGGACGTTGTACAAGTGGGGCATAAGGTGGGTAGGTTGTCCGGCCGCCAGCATGTCGTGTGTGGTTAGCAGATGTTCAGGTTGACATTTTCTTTTGACAATAATGCGGGGCACGAAATGACTAAAATGACATCTGATACATACAAGCCGTTGTAGAAAAAAGGGAATTCGAGATAACGATGTCGTCCTCTCCTCCCACACCAATCGCCATCCAAATTTAGCAGTTGCATGGGCGCCGCGGCCCTTCTCACTCCCCAGTGTTTAGGATCGCTGGCCACTTGGCCTTTTCACTTGACGATTTCATGTTCACAAGGACTCCTAATTACACCTTTCTTTTTTTAGAAATCCTAATTAATTAAGCCTAGTACTACTCCCTTTTAGCAGCAGCCAAAATGCTCATTTTAGTTGCGAGATAGTACTGCTTTGTACCGATGGCTGTTGCAGCTTTTCAAGACGCGAGTAGGCGTATGATCATGAAACAAAAGCAATTCACGGCCTCATGGGGAAGCAAATCTTTTGCTGCTGCTTTTCTGGTTTTTCTGCTTGCTGCAGGAGCATCAGAGTGCAGACGGTGGAGAGAGCTTGCTTTGCAATCAGGGTGCAGAACGTGACTCCTCCAAGTATACGGGGACCAATTTTGCCTTTATTTTCTGGCGGAAATGGGCATCATTGAAAAGCTGCTATAGTTGCGAGTTGCGAGTTGCGAGAGCAGACGGCCCAGAATCCCCATCACGCGAGCAGTCACGGATGTGTTGGTCATGGTCAGGTTGGTTCTGTGTTCTGCCGTTTCAGTTCAACGACCAAACTAATACCAGCATCTGAATCTGAATCTAACAAAAATGGAGTAAAGTCCTACGGCATTTACCAGCAACAGCCGCCTAAAATTTTCCAAATCCATGAGCACCACTGCGCCAGTCACCACTGACCTTCAGCCCAGCACGAACACTGGGTCAGTGAACATTTCTTGGGGGAATATGCAAAGGATCAGTGAACAATCACTATAGATGGAACTATGGAAGCAACATAATAACACATTAATTCACAGAAACATTCTGATTTCCTTTTTCTTCAATTTTCATCTGAACAAGTCCAGTAGACAGTAGACACTACTCTTGTTCAGTTCAGCTAAAATTTCAAAATCCATATGATCACCCCTGCACCAGCAGACACCAATCAATCACCACCAGTCCACCACTGACCATCATCAGCACACCACAAACACTGGATAATGGTAAGCACAGAAGAAAAACGAACAGTGAGCTTTTCACCAGAGATGTAATTAAGGAACCATTAAGCAACACAAACACATACCATATGCGAACAGTAACAAACTGCAAATTCACATAACTTTTCTGTTTTTTCTTATTCAATTTTCATCTGAACAACCCTAAACACTGCACACTACTACTACTCTCTTCTTCAGTTCAGCCAAGAGGAGGCTGTCTGTACATCCAACAAACTCAGGCAGAAGCTAGCTCCCAAATTCCAGCTTCACGAAAGCTCGTCGTCCTACGCTACTGGACACAAAACACTAACAACTCTAGTAGAACAACTAATCCCTGGCACTAATTAACTCTGCTTAGAACGAAGCCAAAATTCACAGCTAATAGCAGAAGAGCCCTTCGCCGAAAGACAGCTATCTATCTACACATGGATCATAGATGGATGGATGGATTATCTGCAGAATCCTCAATCGAAGTAATTAACCCATCGCCGCGGCTCCCCCACGGTTCACGATCCAAGGATGCCCTGCAAAACGAGCACCAAATCCATCGAAATCGTTAGCGAAAGTGCAAAACACCTCGCATTTCTGGAAATCAATCAATCATGAACTCGATCAAATCGGAGCAAATCAACCGAAGACGAAGAAGGGGATGGGATGGAGTGTTGCGTACTTAGGACTTGGTCGGCGGAGAACCTTCTGGAAACGTCCCTGCAGAGCATGCGGCGGATGAGATCCTTGGCCTCGGGCGAGACGGAGGCGAAGGCGCGTGGAGGGAAGCGGAGGTTGGCGCGGAGCACGGAGTCGAAGACCTCGCCGGCGGTGGCGCCGTAGAAGGGGAGGGTCCCGGAGAGCATGACGTAGAGCACCACCCCTGCGCTCCACACGTCCACCTTCTCGCCGTAATCCCTCCCGGCCACCACCTCCGGCGCCACGTAGTATGGCGTCCCCACGAGCCCCCTCATCGCCACCCCGTCGCCGAACCACGCCGCCGACCCGAAGTCCCCCAGCTTCAGCACCCCGCCGCCGGCGGAGTCGAACAGGAGATTCTCCGGCTTCACGTCGCGGTGCGCCACCCCTCGCCGGTGGATCGACGCCAGCGCGGACGCGATCTGCTGCATCAGCCCCGCCGCCTCCTGCTCCGGTAGCCCGCCGGAGCTGCCGTGGGAGGAGATGAGGGAGAGGAGGTCGCCGCCGTCGCAGAGGTCGAGGACGAGGTGGACGGCGGAGTCGTCCTCGAAGGCGGCGTGGAGGGCGACGACGTGGGGGCTGGATCCGGGGCCGGGGGACGAGGCGAGGAGGTGGATTTTGGGCTCCTGCTCGGCGAGGGCGAGGTCGAGCGCGTCCGCGGCCTCCGCCGCCTCCCGGAGCGGCGATTTGGGGGTGGACTTGACGGCGAAGGGGTCGCCGGTGGCGACGGCGTAGCAGCGGCGGACGACGCCGAAGCGGCCGCGGCCGATCTCGTCGCCGATCACGTACTCCTGCCTCAGCGCGAGCTCGCCGCCGGTGGTCATTCTATTGCTTGGTTGGTTGGTTGGTTTCTTCTCGTCTCCGACGCCGCCTCGATTTATTTATAAATGGAGAGGGAAGGGAAGGAGGCGAAAGGGAATATCCTCCTCGGCTTTTTTGGCTGCTAGTGAATCTACCTGCTGATGATGCTTTTGTTTTTTTTCTTCTTTTTCTCGTTTTGTTAGGCTAAATTGCCTGCCTAATGCTGATTAGTGGTTAGAGCATAGTGATTAGAGGTGGTGATCGAGCTTTATTAGTTACCATCGATGATTTAGTTAGGGAAATAAAATTGAGCAGAATTTTTGAAATGAGATACCCATCTCCCCAGATGGATGAATTGTAGTGCTTTTAATAACGAATTTTTTAGGCAATGGAATAGTATCTGGCCTTTGCTTGCAACAAGGTTCTAATAATGAATAGTTTTAAAATTTTGGAGGTTTGTGTTTATTTGTTTTTGGGATTATAAAACGGGAGCAGTGGACGGGTTGGGTTTGGTTATTTCGGCCAATGGATGGAAGATTTTGGGATAAATTAATGCAGAAGCTGATGTAAGCACACGGGACAAAAGTATCTGTATGGTCTGTGGGGCCCAGAAGAAACGTGGCCTCCCTGGAGTATGATGACGAGGATACAGTGCCCGCATGTTGCACACAGTGGCAGCGTGGGACAGCATGGCTCTACATAGGTGAATCTTCCATTTTGCCCCTGATTATCTTTCTCTTTTTGTGAGAAAATAAACAGAGGAAATGGACTAGTGTCTCTTCTTTGTTTAAGCTTAATCCCCTTGTTTTGCAAATCTCTAGCTTTTTTTTTTAAAAAAAAAGTCGAAACAGTGAACAAACAGTACAGTACTTAGTCCTTAACCTTCACAAATGATGAAATGGATACATGCATGGAGCCGGTTTTCGATAGGATCGTTTCGTTTGAGTTGATCGATGACGATGTCTTTCGATGGCTTCGACGAATTAATATGGAATGCCGCCATACATTTTTTGTTGTTTTGTCCCGTGGTGTTGTGGTGATTACGATTAAACACCTTATCCATTTGGTTTTTATGATGAATTGGATAAATCGCATTGCATGCGTTGTGGGACACCTCTGCATGCGTAATGAAAAACCTGCCGTGATTGGCACCCTCTCGTTCTAATCACCAACTCTCCAAGAGAAAACCATTTATCCAGCCACAAATTAATGCGCGAGTGCCTAAGCAGGATTTAGGCATGCATGCATACATGTGGTATAATTTTATAACTGAGATCAAAGAGATCGACCGTACTCTCGATATTTATGTAATCTAGACTCTAGATACACGATAAAAAAAAGGAACATCATCACGAAATGTTTTACTACTAGTGAAATGTATTTTTTTAGCACACGGAGAAAATTACTCCCACTGTAGAACCGTCTGCCACCTGAACAATAGCGTGCAGGGCGGCATGTTTGCGTAGAAACTCGATCCAGAACTTACGGCGCAGCTTCGAAATCTCCGTAGAATTCCACGTGCCGGTCGAGGACGTACGTATACATATACGTAGAATTCAACAGCACATACCGACATACGTACTTACCTACGTACAACGAAATAATCGAGTTCACAATGCGACTGACTCAAGCCAACAATTAACGACAGACGGATCCATCGATCGGTTACTGTAAAGACCGTGAAAACCGCAGATTCTCCCATCGATCGGTCGATCGCGTTTTCCGCTTCTTGACCGCGCGCGCGCACGGCCGCTACCTGAAAGAAATCCTGCAATCTGCGGCCCGCCTACTCAGACACACAGGTTACACCCCGCGCGCGACCGCGAATCCGCATGCGACTTGCTCGTTTTTGCCGAGCCGTGCGCCGACGACTCCGCGCGCCGCAGTCCGCAGATCGTTCAAAGTTGTATGGCGCTGAAGGGCAGAACAGTTCTTTTAAGTCCAGTGGCTAGATGTTTTGTTGTTTTTCATTGGCAAGCCTTTTAAACTGCTAAACGGTATGCTTTGTGAAAAAAAAATCTATTAAAAGTTGTTTAAAAAATCAAACAAATATATAAGTCAACTTTTTAATAATTAACACTTAATTAATCGTATACTAATAAAATTTCTTGTTTTACGTGTGGCTAATAGTCTATTTTTAACCTCTATTTAGAACCTCATAACTTTGCTACTAACCTGCCAATCTAGCTACTGTATAGTATATTCTTTGATTCAATTCAGACACCAACGAACACAGTCGTGGAATCTCATATCAAGTCGTTCGATCGATCGATCGGCTAGCTACTCTTCCATTTGAGAGTGACAGAATGCTAGTGCGAGTATATGATAACAAAAGCGGAAAGTATACATAATGAATAATCATGATCACCAACTTATTAACTAACGATTATCATGTTAACAACGAAAAAGCAGGCAACGGAGATGGACCAACCTTTTCAGCTGTTGAGGCCAGGAAGAAAAGAAATCGAACATGGGTTGGACTCTGTGTATTGTATAGATATACTATGATTTGCAAACCTGGCTGTGGGGGCTGACCAGACTAGCTAGTGGATTAATTGAAAATGTTATTAATTTCTATAGTCGCATCTGCATCTCCACTCTCCTCCTCTCGATTAAAAGATAAAATGCTTTTGGTTGGGTGGTCACTGCAGTCTGCAGGTGCAGCTCACTGGCTTAGCTCCAAATCCATGCATGACCCGAGTCTTAATTAGCTGGCTTGATATATAATTTGTGCAAATTGTTTATCTGGGTGAAAGACACCTCTGACCTAACAGGAATTATTTTTAGACCACTAAGAGAGGTTACATATCTCAACGTTTATTTTATACTAGCGAAGTTAGCACCATATCTAATCTTACATTTGGTTTTAGTTTACAGCAATGATTCTGATAAAAAACAAATGGTTGTGTTCAGTGTTGCGCATGATGGAAGCAGACTCCAATGAAATGTTCGTTTCTGTGCATGTTGCCGAAGCAGAGTCAGATTAAATGTTTGTTTCTGTACAAGTTGCCAACCACCATACGCCTTCTACCTCTTGTTAATTACTTTGTGCATATATATACAGTGATCCATGTGTATAAGATAAAAACATATCACTGTCACCAATTCTGACGAAGCAAGCCACCTATTTTGGAAGCCTAGAATCGACGCCGGCTGACACTACTGTGTATAATATTCTTGGAGCATAATACAATACGTATACGTGGGAAGATAAAAAATTATACACGTAAATATCAACATCAGAGCCAAGTTGTTATTACCCATTTCTACAAATAAGTCATCATCCATGCATCGCCACTAAATTTGACATTGCAAATCTGTTTTTGCCATGTTAATTGTCGCTAATTAATTAGTGCACCAGAACTAAGCTGTGTTATCCATCAGCAGTAATTAAGTTTGGCAGCGAATGTTCTTGCCTAGCTTGTTAGTTAATCAGTTCCTTTTTGTTGACAACCAGTTATTAATTACCAATCAGTTTTCTTCCGTGCTAGTCATGTTTAATGAGTTGACGACGACATTTTGGATTGAATTGGACGTATGGAAGAGTGGTGAAACAATTTTTTACGCTAGCTAGCTAGTTCGAGACGAACGAGTCATCAGTCATCACCGAGATGATATGTGGAGGTGAGAAGAAACGGCCAAGTGCGATGGCATGCATGCGTGCACCTGTGCCGAGTCGATTGGATGAACGGCGTTTTGCGATGTCACGGATGACGCCTTATTCGATCGAATTATCGCATAGAAGAATTAAAATTAAATTACAGGGGGTGTATGTAATTGGATGAACGAACTCATGAACCAAGCAGGCACGCGCGCGTGCATGCTTGCTTATGTCATCGGCATGTACTGCATGTTTGAATCTAGTTGCATCATTAATTACTCTATCTGGATTACTGGATATCTTGTTATTAATTCCTGAAGTTATCTAGCGATATATCTTGTCTTGTTCTATACCCCGGAGAAATTATCAGGTATTTTGTACACAAATGATTAGCTCTTTTTTAAACCAAGCAGTCGTGTGCAGCTGTTCCCCTTCTCGATCTTCTAGCCGTTAAGCTAATCAGTAGGGAAATAATACTACTACCATTGTTAGTTAAGCTCGGTCAGCAACACATATTACCTGGCGAAATAGTCAAGTTCTTGGCTTAGTGGCTGGACTGCATGCGGGATTCGCGGACAGCAAGATCGAGCAAGCACTGAAGGCCCAGAACGCGCGTATCGCGTTTGTTGGGCCTTGAAGACTCCTCCAAACTGGCCCAGGCTCACAGAAAACGGCCCATTCTGCTTCAAGCAACGGCACGCAACACGACACGGATACCAGTCGCAGCCCACTTCAAGTAGTACGTATTCTCATGGGCCGGAAAAGTGCATGTGATGGGCTTCTCGGCCTGCTCCCACTGGACCAGTAAAACGCCAAAAGAAAAAGAAAAAGAAAAGGCTAATACGCCACTAACCAGTAACCACCCAGCGCTTAATTCCAAAACCCTCCTGATAAACCCGGCGCGTCACGCACAAACCCAGCTCATTCACCGCCGTCCACCGCTAGCTCATCACGCGCGGCGCGCCTCTTCCTTTCTTCGCACTCTTCGTCTTCTTCTCTCTCGGGTCTCGTCTGATCGATCAGAATCCAGAAATCGCAAACCCCAAATGCCGCCGCTGCCTCGCACGGCGAATCGGGGATAGCCACCGGCGGGGGGGAATCAATCGGAGATGGAGGCGCCGCGGCTCGTCGTCGGATTCGGAGCGGCGCCGCGAGCTCCGCCGCCGCCGCCTCGGCCTCTCCGGCGGTGGACTCTCTCGCGGCGATCCACGCGACTCGCGCCTCTCACCCGGTGCCGCTGCTGCTGCTGCTCCAGCTCCAGGTACTTTGCTTGCACTTCCACCACGATGGCGCTCACAATCGCACCAGCGCGCGCTCGTAAACGTGTGGGGGATTCGTCGCCGTGGCTTGGAATTGGGCGTTTGATCGTCGATTCAGTTTGTGTCGCAGGGAGGGGGAAGGCAATGCTTGCGGAAAACCCCATCGCGAGGGCTCCAATTCCGTCCGGTGAGTGTTCACCGCTCGCGTTATCTCTAGATTTTTTTTTTATTTTCACTGTTTGACGCAGCGGGTGGTTAATGTTTGTGAGTTTGTATAGGCTGCACGTGAAAGCAAACAACGACCAGGTATGCAATGAGAGTTCGAAGCCGCAACATGTTACCCGCATCCTCTTATGGTTTAAGAGGATCGTATGAATTTAGAGCTGATGTTGCAGGAGACATATTTGGCTGACGAACAACAAGATGGGGTTGACATCTGGGAGCTATTCAACAAGGCTCAGCAGAGTAATAACCTGTCACTTTTATCTGAATTTAATATTGAACCACAAATGTAGCAGTATCGGTTGATGTGTGGCATGGCATGTTAGCGCAGTTTTCAATTAGAGTCATCAATTTACACCACTTAGTGTTTGTTTAAAGGAAAACATTATCTGTTTTGATGTCTTCAATTTTACAGATATCCTTTACCTTAACAAACAGCGGCTTGTGGCGATGGAAGAGCTGAAGAAGCTGCAGGATGAAAATGAATCGCTTCTGCATGACATAGAAGTATTGGAAAAAGAAAGGCAAGGTGAGCAGTGATACCCTCGTAATGCCAAAATACTTATAAACTACTACAGTAACTGTGAGGATAGAATGTGAGATGCATAACATTGAGCAATTCAATCCTGCGTTTGATGACAAACTTTTAGTTTCACTTTATCCTTTTAGTTTCACTTTATCCTTCTTAACGTAAGAGGTAAACTGGAGTTCTAAATCTGACGCTGCATTCCCCTTTTACACATTTCAGGTATTTCCATAGGAAAAGCAGCACCAAGGTTCTGTGAGTTGCTTCTGCGGATAGATACAATGGCCATTTCTGGTACAGTTGACATGACAGAGGCGTCTGATTTAAGAAAGAAAGTTATCGACAACCGATACATGATACATAGCATCTTTTCTGATATTCATGATAAGGAAGATACTGAACTACTGTCAGAATTGAGACTCTTTCTGCATAAACCAGTAGAGTATGTACCACTAACTCTCTTCCAACTTACCATTTCCATATTACGATCAAAGACCCTACTGCATTATAGTACATACATGTATCAACTTGAGTGAGCATGAAAATTCACAGTTTTTTTTTTCCGTATATTTGCCTTCTGCTCATATTTTGTGCTGTGTAATTGTCGAACTTCATATTTACTTTATGATGCTCAAACTACCTGTTTAATCTGAGTTTCTTCCAGGAGTACTTACAGATTTTGCATGACTAAGTTCATTTTGATTAACTATTTTGCAGGAAACCTCTACACGTTGTGCACATCTGCAGTGAAATGGATCCAATAGCATCATGCGGATCATTGGCAACCTATGTTACTGGATTATCTTCCGCACTTCAAAGAAAGGGTAACTTGGTGGAGGTCATATTGCCCAAGTATGCAAGTTCCCTGTGACAAGCAAATGATCCCAATCTTAATGAAATTGGTCGGCCAATTCTTTCGCCGATCCGGCACAAAAAAAAAAGAAACAAATGATCACCCGTGAACTAATAAACTTGCCATTTTCAAATCTTTGCAATAATGCTAATTATATTTCGGCATACAAATGGGAACGACTTCTCATGGGCTATCAGCAATGTATAATTATAATATATACTATAGTGATAATTATTCTAGAGTTTGTTTTTGATAAATTTGTTCAATAAGTACTGTTCTAATTGTTGGACATTTCATATCCACTTATTTTTAGTTGAACTTTCCTTTTCTCACATGCTCAACCTCGATAATTCTGTTGAGTTGCCCTTTTTGTTCTTGTTGGTGTAGTATAGCCTGTGAAAATTGAAACCAAGATAGATAAATGTTTGATAAGTTATATTGGAGAAGAATTGGATTTCTTCATGTACTATCTATCAGTTTTATGTATGCATGGGAAACTCTTATCTCTCCTGACTTGTATTTTTCACGTTTGCTCTTATCTAGCTGTATTTGTCTCTTCCATCGAAGCTCAAATCTGTACTCTTCTACTGCCTTGAAGTTTAGACTTTCTTACCAGTCTCATCATTCTTGCTGCCTCCCTGTTTTTTTCCCCTTTGACCTGCCTCTATGGACTGAGCTGTGTCTGTAGTTTGCTTATACACATTTTCCCTGTTTTCGAATCATTTTAGTAAGGCGATAAGTGAAGCCGTTGACCAGGAATCTGTTTATCAAGTTAGGACCCTACAAGTAGTTTAACAGGTGGATCTGTTCATTACAGACCCCTTGGAACTAGTGAAAAAGATAGGATATGATTGCCTCTAGACATGCTTCCCACCATTGTTGCGTAGGTAGAACTCTGAAATTTTAAGAATATTGCCAAATACAAAATTTTATGTTGTTGCACAAAGGCACATCCATATGCCATTCAGTAACTTTGTAGTCCTTTCTGGGATGCACTTCCCAAGCAATTATCAGGACAATCAGCAAATAATTTTGAGTGTATATTTATTTTATGGCTCTATCTTCCTGATGCCTTGAAATATATTTTTGGTTGTGACTTGTGGCACAGTTATGATTCAAGTATTGCAAGCAAATCTATCGTGTTAATTGCACTGGTATAACACAAAAACAGGTATGCTGGCATAAATGAAGATGGAATTCATTATCTGAGGAAAGCTGAAGCAGACTATGAATCTTATTTTGGTGGTCGTTGGCATAAAAATAGGATATGGACAGGGTAAATATGTACAATCATTATGCACAAAGGAATTTCTTATCTTTGTTGATTGTCACCAGAACCT
This sequence comes from Leersia perrieri, assembly GCA_000325765.3. Taxonomy (NCBI): domain Eukaryota; kingdom Viridiplantae; phylum Streptophyta; class Magnoliopsida; order Poales; family Poaceae; genus Leersia; species Leersia perrieri. The sequence goes on from CM002480.1 coordinate 25,213,028, forward strand.
TATTTTTAAAAGTAATTATAACTTATTACAGTGCATGCTTTTGCGATTTTTTAGCTCTAGCCATGCTTTTCGTTTCCCCTCCTAATCTATCTTCTTCAATGCAGTATATCAAGTGGTGTTAGTATTACACTTGTAGAACCAGTGCAGCTCTCATATTTTGATCGCGATATGTTTCGTGGTTACCCTGATGACTTTGAGCGGTATGTTGTATTAGTTTAACATATTTGCTAAATTTTAGAAATATGCCACATGGAAGAACCTGCTTTTGTGTTTATTCTGTTTTGTATACATGTTGATCATTAACTCTAGTTTTTGTCCTCCTTTCAGTTGTTTTGTGTCTATGAGACCCTTGGTCTGGTACCATATTTGGTAAATATAAATTAATGTGATGTATTGAGCTAGAAAAAATTGTATATAATGTACTAGAGAGTACAAAGGGTTATATGGTCCCGAAAACAAACTAATAAGACATATAGATCATAACTAGCATATTTGACTACATTTAACATTGATAAATACATTATTACAGATTTTCCTATTTTTCACGTGCATCATTGGATTATATTGTAAAATCTGGAAAGCAACCGGACGTTTTGCATGTACATAACTGGGAAACTGCTATAGTGGGGCCACTTTTCTGGGATATATTTGCTCACCAGGTCAGTCATTCTAAAGCTTATTTATTGTTGCTAATATGCTCTTCTCTCTCAAATAGATTGTTTTGAGTGTAAATGTATATTTTTAATATCTCGCAAATTATTTCTTCTGTCAGATGTCTGGTTAATTATAATATTTTTCACTTATCTCCTAGACTCCTACCATCACCAACGGTCAATTAGTACTTCTGAAAATAAAATAGGGAACAGATACACATGTTATCCATGCCAGGAAATTGATATGGTCATTGTAGTTTTCTGCATACAAAAGAATACACACTCATTTGGTCATTCCCCTTGTTTATATTGAATATGGCTGGTGTTAATTCTACGGTCCCTGATTGTTGCGTTTTAACTTTGATAATTGATATGCACAGAAAAGATTCTTCCCAGTCATGACTCATGAGTTTAGAATGACTATAAAGTAATAGAAATGTCGATGCTACAGCATAGTTGATTTTTTCTATATATTCTGCAAAAAATCGTCTGAGCACTTTTTTTATACATGTCCTTTTGTGCAGTTTTGTCTTATAAGTTGCATTCAATTTTCAGGGACTTGGGAGCACTCGGATATTACTGACGTGTCAAGACTTGAATTCACAGGTAAATATCCTATATTCTTTATGTGAGGTGCTACTAGTTAATTGTATTTGAACACTTAATGAAACATGTTGATCAGATTTGCGAAACATTAGCTGTTCTAAACTTCTAATATAAAATGCCTGAAGAATGAAAAAAATGAATCCTTCTGATGCAGTAAATCGTTTCTTCCTTCACATATCAGTTGATTTTTTTTGTTGTGTTGTGAATTTGTTCCTTTAGACTTTGAAATTGAGGAAAAAAAAGATCATAGCAAATGTTCACTGTTGGCTATCAGTTACCATATGGGAAAGGAGCCTATGCCTTCTCTGCCATTTCTTTTTTTTTTTCTTTTTCTAGCAAACTTCTATTAGGGACCTATCTGTTGTTATTGTTGGTACTAGCCAATTCATAGTTTAAGCGAGTACCCTATTGGATTATGTATTTATGATCATGATTCGTGCATCACAACCATCATAAGTTCATTCACTGCTTTTAGGCATTGTGTTTTCCTTGTTCAAAATTTTACCAACTACACAGTGAAATTTGGATGACTAGAGACTTTCTGTTGTTTCAAACATCTTTTAAACTCTAATGGACATATTAGTGAAATTAATCCTATATGCAGGGCCTAGAGGATCCAAAGAAGCTGGAGCTGTGCGGACTTGATCCTCATAAACTTCAGCGCCCTGATCGTCTGCAGGATAATAGCAAGACAGATCTTGTTAATGTTCTAAAGGTCAGTTTTCTTAAAATTTAGGAGTTGATGCCAGGGGTTAACCACTGTGATAGTGATAATTCAAGGCTATGACATTGTTTATTCTAAATTTCTTTCATCTTTGTATTTAATATTTATCCCTTTGTTTATGACACTTCCATCTTTCTATGAGAAACTTTTGGTTTAAAGATGTGCTTGAAGAAGCATCGAAACGCCAGACAGAAGTAAATTGTTTCACACATAATACTGTGAGTGATAAATATGTGAAGATACCTTAAAAAAATGTGAAGCTTATTTTGGACTAGCAAGCACCATCGTACTTCAACCACTTGGCACTTGCATATTTGCAAGCTTTATTTCATGCAGCCAAACAATTCAGACTGTGGTTCATGTGTTGTTTGGAACTATCATGATAAATACTTTGCTTGGCTGACATGAATTACTTTATTTGAAATTATTAGATCTGCAAATACTCTGTAATAAAGTTGCCTTATAAGTATTATTGACATGTGTTAAGTCCTTGACTCCTTGATGTCCCCAAGAAAACTTTGTATGAGCTTCAGGTCATTTTGTTTTCAGGGAGGTATTGTTTACTCAAATAAAGTTCTGTTAATGTCCTCAACTCTCCCAAGAGATATGCCTATTCAAAGCTTAGGACATGGGTTGGAAGCAACATTAACTACACATAAGTAATTGTCATTTTCTTTTGCATTTTATATATTCCTCCGTAGGGCAACGATTGTTGGCCATGACTGCAGTAGTGCAGTTGTTTGTTTCTCACACACTTCGTTTCCCCTCCAGGGAGAAGGTATTGCTTGCTTCTCATGGACTGGATGGCGAACTTTGGGATCCATCCAAAGACATTCATCTTCCTCAGAGGTATTCTGCGAATGACATCGAAGGAAAATCATTTTGCAGAAAGGCACTTAAACGACGCCTTGGATTCCACAGTTCTTCCGTTGTTGTATGCACCTCATAGCTCTCTTGTCTTGCACCATAACATATTTTTGTTTAGCGATTACAGTGTTTCTCATGAAGTATATGTCGTTTGTCAGGTTGGGTGTATCTCCAATGGTGATTCGAATACTGCTGGTCTTAGGGAAGCTGTTCGTGTTGCTCTGCATGGAGGTGCTCAGGTTTGTATTACTTATTAATTGAGGGCCTTTAATTGGACTCAATCAGTCTCTCTACTAGCACATTTTTCAGGGTTTATACTGTGTAGGTCATCTTCATGGAAAACAAAGGGTCTGTGTTACACTCAACTGCGCAGACATTAAAGGATGAGCTGAAGGTATTATTTCTGTTTCATGTCTATCATTAGTAACCTCATTTGATTTCTTGATTTTATTGTCACTTGTTTCAATTTATCAAACAGGGAGACGGAGTAATATTTATCGAGATGTACGATGAGGCCCTGGAACATTTGATATTTGCAGGTTCTGATATATTTCTGTGCTCTTCTACTGACCCATCACTGCAAATAGTGGTATGTAAACCTTTTTCTTTGCCCCACTTCTGGTCAGTAAGCTAATGCTCACTTCACAATGGTGTCCAAAAACTTGAAAAGTCAGTACAAACGATTTAATTGAAGGAGGGATTCTCCAGTTTTCAGAGTATGACTTACTGGTAGATACTCACTAAATCAGAGTGAAACTGGCTTCCGGCACGGAACCAGTGCAAATTAATTTCCACATGCTTAGTAAATGAAGTAATTGAGGAGCGCTTTGACCAGAACTCCTTACAGTTCAAATATAATTTAGTTCTTTGGTGACATTTTTGGTTTGACTGTCCTATTTAGAATTGTACATGTCAATATCATAAGTTACCAGAATTATATTTTGGTATTTGACATGCATGGAAACAACTATTGTACAACACAATAGCTAACAGCGTCATCATTTTTTCTAGCAACAAGTTGATTCTTACTACATCTTTTGTGGGCAGATGAGGGCAATAAAATATGGATCTGCACCAGTACAGATAAACTTTCCCGGCAATGGATCCAGGTGGAAACCGCAAAAATATTTTGATAGATGTTTGATGTGCAAATTGGCAATCTATGTGTCAATGTGTTATCACGTTTACTAAAAAGTGGTAAAAATGTGTTTTTGTGTAACTTATGCCTCACTGTTTAAATTTACTTGTCACCAGGCAAACTGAGTGGAATGACAGCCCCAGCACAGCCCTTTCTCAGTACGTCATCTCAACCTATGGGGATATGTCCCTTTCTCAAGCCCTGGACGACATTGTAAGTTCACAATCTCTTGGGCAGTACTTAACACTTATCCTTTGGAATAGCTGTTCAATCATCAGGATATGCCAAATATGAAATAAAGGGGCTTATGAAGCTAAAACAACCTCTCCAAATAAGCCATATCAGTTTTATTTGCTTCTTGAATAGACATGTAAGTTACTCTCATACGTGCAGAAGAACAACCCTTCCCAGTGGGATTCGCGTATTAAGGATGGGATGACAAAAGTTTTATCATGGGATGCGGAGTGCTATGACCTACATTGGAAGGCTTATTCTGTTATAAGGAATCTGTGACGATGCATCTCTCAGGGGACTTCATGGTACATCAGCTCTCCAAATACAAGGCACATTTTTTTTCCCATAAACAATCCTGCAAGTCCAGTTGTTTAGACGACCTGTGATTTTAGCCAAGCAAATAGCTCATTATAGTAGTCTTTAAAATACATTTAGTTTTTTTTTTTGCCGCTTGCTCTCAATACCTGAATCACTTCTTCTTTTTTTCTTTTTTTTTTTGAGGGGGGCTATAGGGAAGCAGTTATCACCACACTGCAAAAAGATTATGACAAAAAAAAACAGTGTAATTGTGTGAACCAATCACAACCAGTGGCGGAGCCGGAGAGAAAATTATACGGGGGCCAGATAAACACCTGACGGTTCAAAAATTTAGCAATTAGTCTTAATTTTTCATTATCCATACAAGCATACACTAGCTAGCCATCTGAATTTAATCTCTAAATTTTGGGTGGAGCTAGAGCTTTATCTTCTTCTAATTTATTTGCTTCTAATTGAGGATTTTGATTAATCATATCATTATTATTTTTCCCTTCCATAAATATCTTCTTGCAGAAAGAAGAAATTACTTTTCTTTTAGGTTTTTCCTTGGTTTACAATAAGGAGTTAGACTAATTTCATATGAAAATGATATACTAATAGAGAAAAGAAATTTGTTGGGGGTGGCCATGGCCCCTGCCGGCCACCCCCCAGCTCCGCCACTGATCACAACCCACCGTTTATTGGAGTTGGAGGTCATTTCACAACATTACTGTGACTGAAAGTTCTATTCTGATAGCTATTCTGATAGCTTGATCTTTTGTAACTGAACAGAGAACAGAGAAACAACAACATTTGTATTCCTGAGTGTGTTTTGGAGAAAGCATTGGAATGGCTAGCGCCAACCTGCCGTAAAGGTAACAATCTGCCCATTTTATTTCTACACCCAAAACATGCCATACCTGAATGGTGCAAATACTAGGATATTCAAGCTGGATCTTCAGGATCATAGTCATCGTGGTATCTGAACTTGTGATCCACATTTATCTGTTCCATGCCAAGCAAGCTCTGCTTCTCCTCTGGATTGCCATCACCTTTGTCCCACGGGTGTTGCTGGTATCTCCTTAGTATCTCCAGCCTCTCAGCAACCTCCTTCATCTTCGGCCGTTCCTCGCCACTCATGCTCACACATTGCATCACAAGGTGTGTAATCTCTTGGAGGATCTCTGTTGTCATCTCTTTTCTCACCTGGTTGTCAACAAGATCCCCATGGCGGCCTTCTCTCACTGCTGCTATGAAACACGACACGAGGCTCCTGTCTTCCTCCGGTCCATCAAAGTAGAGTGCTTTCTTCCTGGTTAGAAGCTCCAATAGAACGACGCCGAAGCTATATACATCGCTCTTATCGGTCAATTGACATGTCATGAGATATTCAGGATCCAAGTACCCACAGGTCCCCTGAACCAAAGTTGCAATCTCGAACTCATCAGTCGGTGCCAGTTTTGATGTCCCAAAATCTGAAACTTTTGCGGTGAACTTGTCGTCGAGGAGGATGTTTGCCGACTTGACGTCTCCGTGAAGGATTGGGGGTGAGGCGGAAGAATGCATGTAGGAGAGTGCCTCTGCTGACTCTGCCGCTATCCGAAGACGAGAGTCCAAGGATATGATGGCGTCGAGGGCGTTGCCATGGATGTAGTGGTGGAGCGTGCCATTTGAGACAAACTCGTAAACCAGCATGGGCACTTCGACCTCGAGGCAACAACCAAGCAACTTGACCACGTTCTTGTGGTTGATTTGGGAGAGGATGAACATTTCCCTCGCGAATTCTGTGGTATGGGCCTCCTCCATCATCTTCGACTTTTTAATGGCCACCACAGCTTTATCCTCGAGAATGCCCTTGTAGACGACACCATGACCGCCGCGACCAAGAACACGATCGGGTGCAAAGCTATCAGTCGCCTTCTCGAGCTCTTCCTTGGAAAAAATCTTGAAACCACCTGCTCCTCCGCTGGCACCACCGTAGGAACGCATCTGCTGCTGCAGGAACACGCCACCGTTTTGCTCAAAGAATTTTTGCTTTGTTCTGATGAGTTTCCTCTTCTGAAGCCCCAGGTGGAGCGAGAAGAACATGAACACTGGAAAAATAAATGGATCATTGTTTCCCTTATATTCTGCCCACATAAAGCACATGTTAAAGGAACACCTTAAGGAGAATGTTTTCTATCTAGCATGTCCCTTGTTTTGAGTCCATCAATTAACAGTAGCCACACAAATACTTTAATTTTCATTTTCATTGTACATTTACTTTTCCAAATCTAACCGAGGTATGTTGGAGCATATGTATTTGCAAAATTTATAGCATAGATTTTCTGAGATAAAAAGAAGCTCTTTGCCTCTTTCCACACACACACACATATATATATATGAAAATAAAAAATGATTATATGTACATGTGCACCAATAATCTGCACCATTGATATAGGATCAAGATCTCGACTGTTCGTGTTAAGTGTAGCTTATAATAAGTAAATGAATGCTTTCGAGATTATATAATCTGAACATTATATTTGAACATTATATTCTTCGAAATTATATTTTTTAAAATTATAATCGGAACATTATATTTTTCAAAATTATATTTCGACCTTATACTTTTCGAAACTATATTTCGAAATTATAATCTGAATGTTAATTTTTTTATCATGTTTTAGGTACATAAAAGATGCTTTCTCTCTAATCTACCAGGGACACGTGTCACCACGTCCATGTTGGTACAGATGCACATATGGTCATAAAATCCTGCTCATATATATATGAGAGAAAGCATCTTTTATGTACCTAAAACGCGATCAAAAAAGTTAATATTCAGATTATAATTTTGAAATATAGTTTCGAAAAGTATAAGTTCAAAATATAATTTTGAAAAATATAATATTCAGATTATAAATTCAAAAAAATATAATGTTCAGATTATAATTTCAAAAAATATAATGTTCAGATTATAATTTCAAAAAAATATAATTTCAAAGAATATAATGTTCAAATATAATGTTCAGATTATATAATCTCAAAAATATAATCTCAAAAGCATTAATCTACTCATTATAAACTACACTTAATACCAACGGTCGAGATTTTGATTGATCCCACATCAATGGTGCAGATTATTGGTGCATATGTACATATAATCATTTTTGTATTTTCATATATATATATATATATAATATAATATAATATAAGTCCAGGTATCAGTCTCAGACTCAATAGATAAGTCCAATTTAAGTGCCCTAGCAATTGTTGATGCTCATCAAAAGCTTGTTGAGACATGGGAACTACAAACTTTTTTTTTGACCGAGCACAGTAGAGGAGACCCCCACGGTATATTTTTTTTCTTTATTCAAGCCTGAAATTCATACCGTTGGGGTGTTGAACCCAGGACCTAGTGGTGCTACTTGAGCATTGTAACCGCTAGGCTACAACCCCTTTCACATTTGATATGCTGACCTCTGTAAAGCAACCTTAATTGAATCTTGATGATTTATTGCATAAAAAGCCTTGGGGTAAACTGTCGATT
>CM002480.1:25221178-25236356 GCA_000325765.3 Leersia perrieri
CTGCGTCCCACCTTGTCACCCGACATCCCTGACCGTGCCAGATCCCAACTCCCCCTGAGTTTGATCCCGGTCCGCCGTTGACCAAGGTTGATCCCAAGTAACCCTGCACACGAATAAACCGAACCATCGTCTTTCGGGCACAGATGTCACAACCTGACCCACGTTAGTCAACATCGGCACTTCCTGGACACTTGCCAATTTTCCATCATTACATGTCAAAAGCCACACTTGGTCTCACAGCAAATTATTATAAGCTATAATCTGACAGGTTACTTCTTGTGAGTCATTACTTCCTGAGAAACATTTAATTGTCAATGTAAAATGCAACCTCGTGTCCTTTCCACAATGGTCATACACTTATTTTTCATGTTACATGGAAAAGAATTTGTATACAAGTGAATTGATTTACAATAAATTGATGCAAATAATATGATTTATAAGCTAAACGTATATGTACTGCCTTCTTCCAGATCAAGGATATCTTGCTGCCTGAATTGGTAATCCTCAAGCAAGCTCTGACTCTCCTCTAGATTGCCTTCAGCTCGAATCTGCGGGTGCTTCCGGTATCTCCTCAGCATCTCCAGGCTCTCTGCTACCTCCTTCATCATAGGTCGCTCATTCCCGTTCATGCTTAGGCATAGCATCAGGAGTTGCGCAATATCTTTGAGTATTTCGTCGCTCATCTCATTTCTTACCTGATCGTCCATAAGCTCTTGAAGACGGCCAACCTTCACTGCTGTCGTGAAGCATGACACCAGGCTCCTTTGTTCCTCAGGCCTGTCCAAGTACAACGCCTTCCTCCTGGTCAGAAGCTCCAGCAGGACGACACCAAAGCTGTACACATCACTCTTTTCGGTTAGCTGGCATGTGATCATATATTCTGGGTCTAGGTACCCGCAGGTTCCTTGCACCAACGTTGCAATCTCAGACTCATCAGTTGGTGCTAGTTTTGATGCCCCAAAATCTGAAACTTTGGTGTTGAGCTTGTCATCAAGGAGGATGTTTGCTGTCTTAACATCTCCATGGAGGATCGGCGGTGAAGCAGACGAGTGCATGTAGGAGAGCGCCTCGTCGGACTCTGCAGCTATCCGAAGACGAGTATCAAGTGGTATGTCAGCTTTGGGGTTCTTGCCATGGATGTAGTGGTAGAGGGTGCCGTTTGAGACGTATTCATAGACCAACATGGGCACTTCGACTTCAAGGCAGCAGCCGAGCAGCTTTACGACGTTCCTGTGGTTGAGCTGGGAGAGGATGAACATTTCTCTAGCAAACTCCTTGGTCTGGACCTCTTCCGTCATCTTTGCTTTTTTGATGGCCACCACTGTGTTGTCCTTCAGGATGCCCTTGTAGACAACACCATGACCACCGTGTCCGAGAACACGGTCAGCTGCAAAGCTGTTGGTTGCCTTCTCGAGCTCTACCGTGGAGAATATCCTGAACCCACTGGTACCACCTATGAAGCACATCTGTTGCTTCAGGAGCACACCACCATTCTGCTCGAAGAAATTTTGTTTCGTTGTTATGAGCTTCCTCTTCTGGATCCCAAGGTACAGCCAAAAGCACATGAAAACTGAGAGGAACACGCCAACACTGACACCTGAAATTGGTATGTCACTAGTCAGTTTTTAGATAATTACTCGTTAATTAATTCCTGAGATGAAACAGCATAATCACTGGGAAGAAAAACACATTGAAATTGCATGATGGTTGGTTAGCTTATTACTTACCTGTGACTATTTTCACTGCTAACGTGAAATTGTCCTTTTGACGGCAACCGTTCTTCACAGTGGCATCTCCCCTGGTCCCCGGAGGGCATTCACAAGTATAGTTTCCCGGCGAATTTCTGCAGACTCCGTGGCATGGGTACTCTTCTTTGCGTTGGCACTCGTTGATATCCTGCAAATATATCCATCATTTTTTTTTCAGCAAGGCTATTATTTGCAGAGTAAACAAGAAAGATGCAGAGGAAGAACACAATTTATTATTCATTATACCTTTGCATCCACCGTCGAGGTAAGGGTTGCCCTCATAACCAATTGAGCACCTGCATCGGTACCCCTCGCCGTCCCTGGTGTCGAAGCACTCGCTGAACTTGCTCTGGCAAGCGTAATCCGTCGCATTGCGCTTGGCAGCACTGCAATTGTGGATGTTCCGAATTGCCCAGTCGAGCACGACGGGCACGGCGAAATCATCCGTCCGGTTGAAGTCGACACGATCACGGTACGTCCTCTCGATCCACTTGTCCTCCACTAAGAACACATATCGGCAAGCCGTCGTGTTGTCCCGGAACGTGCTGAACCGCCGGTCATCGTCACGCCTGATGCCGAGGATGTACGGCTCGAAGAGGTCGATGCCGAGGGGAATGCTGCTGTGGCAGCAACCCACGCCGGTGCACCGCCCCGGCTTGTCGGCGTTCCATTGCGCGGGGCGGCACACCGACGTGCAGCCGCTGACGTAGCAGCCGGTGCTGTCGATGAAGTAGCCGAGGTTTGGGCAGCCGAGCGCGACGAACCGGTTCCTCGCCGCGGAGAATCGGTACGCCGTGCTGCCGGTGAGGTTCATCGACGTCGTGGTCGGATCGTTCTGGCTGACCAATCCCTCATTGCTGTTGTAGCACTCGCGTTTCGTGTTGAAGAGGGCAATGGCCTGCCGGCGGCGAGGGATAGGTTGGTTATGTGTTGCCGATGGGTTGACATGATGAGGCGTGGAGGAGAGTGGGTGTGGTTGCAGTCGAGCTGGAAGTGTTTGTCACGGGCGCAGCCGGCGCCGATGCCGAAGGGGTAGGGGATGTTGATGTCGCCGCACTTGGCCGGGCAATCCGGCGGTTGCTGAGCCGACGCTGTTGGTGTCAGCGGCGCAAGGCGTAAGAGCAAGACGGCCAAGGCAATAGTCTGTAGGTGTAAACGAGTCATATCTGACGTGCTAGCTAACACTGCCTGAGTTAATAGGTTAGCTTCTTGCTTTAATTACATGGCCGGCCTAAATACGGTTTAGCGTGGCATACTGTCATGCGATATTTTCTTAGCTATTGTTACTTTAATTAATTTGCGTGGAAACTGCAGGTTGCACGCGCGATTCCCTGATCAATTGTAGAATGAGAAAGCAAAATTTTCATGTTTACTCGAATGGTGCGGTCTTAAGGAAAAAGCAGGGAGTTGAGCATATGTGATATGTGTTCAACTGCACGTGCTCTATCTAACCAGTCAATAGAATTTTTTTTATTCAGAAAAGAAAAATCCATGGGAGACTCTTGCCTTCAGTCTTGGGAGTTGGTCGCTTATCTTTTCTGAACGCTGTATATACGATGGCGTCCATCCAACCAACAGATCCGTTTCATTTTCTCTCTAAAGAAAAGAGTTAATCCAGCAGGGACTGTCCTTTTTGGAAGAAAAAAAAAGTTTGTAGATTGGCGATAAGCAAGGCAATTGACTGGACCAAGATGAAGGCTCTCGGCGGGGCTTTTTCTGACCCAACTAAACATTGCCACTGGCCGGAACACATGCTAGATCGGCTGAGCTCCATTAGGTACTTTACTGACGACACAACGGTGACGTGGAGTACTGCCAAAAGCAATGAACCTGTCAACGAAGTACCGATATGAGCACGCATGCATCTTCCTTTCCAATCCTCCCAGCTACGCGTAATCGCGCGTACGATCCACTTATACGGAAACTGGCCGCCCGGCAGAGCAACGAGAAGGGCCAAGGCCTGAAAGGACTCAGCTAGCATGTCAAAAATGCAGGTGGTTGTTGCCATCTTAGCCATAATCTTGGTGACAAGAGGAGCAACGTCGGCTCAGCAGCAACCGCCGGGCTGCCCCGACAAGTGCGGCAACATCAGCATCCCCTACCCTTTCGGCATCGGCTCCGGCTGCGCCCGTGATGAAGGCTTCCAGCTCGACTGCAACCACACCCACTACTCCCCTCCTCGCCTCACCGTGTCCAGCCACGGGCAGCATCTGATCAGCCTGTCCCTCAATGACGGCGAGGCCATCACTGTCCTCAACGCGAAACGCAATTGCTACAACAGCACGGAGGGGTTCGTCAGCAGTAACAACGACCAGACGACATTCATATCCCTCGCCGGCAGCACCACCTACCGGCTTTCCGCGGCGAGGAACCGCTTCGTAGCGCTCGGCTGCCCCAACCTCGCCTACTTCATTGACAGCAGCGGCTTTTACGTCAGCGGCTGCACGTCCATCTGCCGACCATCGCAGTGGAGCATTAATGGCTCGACGACGGCGGGTTGCACCGGGGAGGGTTGCTGCCAGAGCAAGATACCCTCCAACGTGGACTTCTACGAGGCGGCCATGCTCGTCTTCAAGCCAGGGGAAGGGGACCCCATCTTTCAGGGAAACAGAACGAGTTGCCGGTACGCGTTCCTGGCAGAGGACAAGTGGATCCAGACCACCTACCGTGACCACGCGGTCTTCAACCGATCCGACGACTTCACGGTGCCTGTCGTGCTTGACTGGGCCATCCGGAACGTCGGCAACTGCAACCAAGCCGAGCGCAACGCGACGGGGGACTACGCATGCCGCGCGCACAGCGACTGTGCCGACTCAACCAACGGCGCCGGGTATCGGTGCAGATGCTCCAGGGGCTACGAGGGCAACCCCTACATCGACAACGGATGCAGAGGTACGTACTCAACACGCCCAACACCGATATTATTTAATCCTTTTACACAAAATTGACGAACATATATGAGCTTTCCAAATGCTAGACATAAACGAGTGCGAACGAAAAGCCGAGTTCCCATGCCACGGACTCTGCACAAATTTGCTGGGAGACTATAAGTGCGAGTGCCCTCCGGGATACAGTGGAGATGCCTTAGTGAAGAATGGTTGCCGTCAGAAGGACAAGTTCACATTAGCCCTCAAAGCAGTCACAGGTAACCAAGACACTAAATAAGTGCCCATCATTTAACACTAATTGCGATTTTCTATCTAATGATTCTCACTCCGGTTTCTGATAATAGACATTGCAATTAATGCCATGTTCAGGGGTCGGCGTCGGTGTGATCCTTATAGGGTCCATTTGCCTTTGGCTACACCTGGGGCTCCAGAAGAGGAAGCTCACCAGAATGAAGCAAAGATTCTTTGAGCATAACGGTGGAGTGATCCTACAACAGCAGATGCACTCTGGGGGAGGCGCCGGTGGATTCAAAATATTCTCCACGGAGGAGCTCAAGAAGGCTACCAACAACTTCGCCGATGACCGTGTTCTGGGCCGTGGTGGTCACGGTATCGTCTACAAGGGCTTCCTTGAAGACAAAACATTAGTGGCCATCAAGAAGTCGAAGATGATGGAGGCGGCCGAGTCCAAGGAGTTTGCGAGAGAAATGTTCATCCTCTCCCAGCTCAATCACAAGAATGTTGTTAAGCTGCTCGGATGCTGCCTTGAAGTTGAAGTGCCCATGCTTGTCTATGAATTTGTCTCAAACGGCACCCTTTATCACTACATCCATGGCAAGGAACCCACATCTGACATATCACTTGATACCCGTCTTCGGATAGCCGCGGAGTCAGCCGAGGCACTCTCCTACATGCACTCATCGGCTTCACCACCAATCCTCCATGGAGATGTCAAGACGGCAAATATCCTGCTTGATGATAAGCTCAGCGCCAAAGTTTCAGATTTTGGGGCGTCAAAACTAGCACCAACTGATGAGGCCGAGATTGCAACATTGGTGCAAGGAACTTGTGGGTACCTAGACCCTGAATACCTTATGACGTGCCAGCTGACCGATAAGAGTGACGTCTACAGTTTTGGCGTTGTAGTGCTGGAGCTTCTGACCAGGAAGAAGGCATTGTACCTAGATGGTTCAGAGGAAGGCAGGAGCCTGGTGTCAGGCTTCACCACAGCAGTGAAGGCTGGTCGTCATCAAGAGCTTATGGACACCCAAGTAAGGAGTGAGATGAATGACGAAATACTCACAAAGATTACACACCTCCTGATGCGATGCCTAAGCATGAACGGGGAAGAACGTCCAACAATGAAGGAGGTAGTGGAGAGACTGGAGATGCTGAGGAGATATCAACAGCACCCTTGGGCTGAAGCTGAAGGAAATGCCGAGGAGAATCAGTGCTTGCTAGGCATGGAACAACACAATTCAAATTACCAATTCAGGCAACAAGATGTTCTTGATCTGGAAGAAGGAAGTACATATACGTTTAGCTTGTAGATCATGTTGCTTTGTTAATCTTATGTAAATCAATCAACGTTTCGGACAACGCGAGGCAGAACCATATCACCTCGCCTGTTTTCACGATCAACTATTAGTTCCCCCTTCCAAGAAAAAAAAAATAAAATGGAAAAGTCTATACGTACTATTTTTTTCTTACTGAACTTGTACTAACAATGATGTAGCAGTTTATGAGTAAATCTAGATGTTTTTGTAACATCCATCTAATTGAATTGAACGATTCAGATTTTTGTTAGTAAGGATTTAGTACGGAAAATTTAGTACATATAGCAACGCTCAAATAAAATCCTTCTTAGTTCTACTGGGAATAGTCCATATTGGTTGTTTAGAGAGAGTTGAACCAACTTAAGGCCCCCTTTGATTCAAATGATTTTTTAGGATTCAAATCCTATAGGAAACAAAAGATCGATGATTCCTAAATCCTTTGAAATTCCTATGGAATGGTTCAATGCTAGTAGATTCTGGAGAAATATTACCAAGAGCTTAAACCTCTTGAAAACTTTCATATGAGTCTATCATTCTCCTCTGATTCCTGCGTTTTTCCTGCGGTTCTATCAAACGCTCATTCATGTGTTTTACAATCATTTGTTTTGTATGTGCATTCCTACTGAAATCCTACTTTTTTTTTTCTATTCCTATGTTTTAGCATTCCTGCGATTCAAAGGGGCATAAAAATGTGGGGAGTCCCTCGCTGCTTGGATGATGGCGGCAAGAGCCATCTGGTCCTTGTCATCGACCGCTTCATTGCCCTCCTCCGCCGCCTACACACCTTGTACGTGTATGAAATTTTCATCTTCACCGCCCACACCCTGTAATTGTTCTCCAACAACATGGGATACCTCACCGTCACCCCTGCCTCCTTCACGATCAGCTCATGGTTGCCATCGTCGCCGCCGTTGCCAGCTACCGTGGCGGCTCGGCATCAGACATGAAGAAGTTCCGCGGCAAGTTCGACAAGTCAAAAATTGATTGCCGCAGGTGTGGCAAGTTTGGATACTTCGCCGACAAGTGTGATGAGCCACGGTAGGTGGCCAAGGCAGTGGCGCGGCTTGCCATTGCAGGTACGGATGATGAGTTCACATTACTATGAAGAGTGATGTGGAGGTGAAGAATAAATCCAACAAGATTAAGAGGTGATTGTTAGTATTAATCTTATTGTTTAAGTGTTAGTTCAATCATTCGGTTATTATCTGTATGTACATAGTCCACGCATGCAGCTAGTGCACGTTGGCTTGGAGGTGCGACCAAGTGCAAGGAATTAGTGGAAGTGATCCTGCATGCACGTGAAGTACTGGCTATGTGAGTGGATGGCCGGGATTGTGCGTGTGCTATTTAACCCATGTAATCAGTGTGTGTTTATGTGAGCTGAATGCAAGTGTAAGTGTGTGGTGGTGCGCTGGTGTGCAACGACAAGAAGTTATCTAGTGTCTGATTGTTGTTCATCTTCTTCTTTAGTGAGCTAAGAGAGTGTGTTGTGTGTGTTCACGGGAGAGAAACCGAGGCAACAATGGTTCTAGACATTGATCTTTTCACGGTGCCAAACGCATGTGGTCTTACAGCAGGACGCCAATGAAGTTGTTAATGAACCCCATGCCACTGTAGCCAAAAAAGTGCAAACGTTAAGTACCAAATATATTTTTACAAATAGGTCCTTACACTTATTTATAAATAAACTTTTTTACAAATAGGTCCTCAGCACCAATAACGTTGATGACAAGATCTATTTGTATATATATATTTATGAATAAGTTCTTAAAGGGTCTATATGTAAATATTTTATTTATAAAAAGGTCCTTGGCACCAACGACATTGGCGCCATATTACTTAACGTTTGCGATTTTCGCGATCACGGTGGCATAGGTCGGCGCCAATAAAGTTGACGCCTGCTGTAGGATAACGGCGCCAACAACATTGGCACCGTGAAAGGATCTATATCCGAAATAAGTTTTTTAAGGGGTCTAATTGTTAAAAAAAATCCAAAAGGACTACAATCTAAATAATCGTGTCATTTCCCATGTTATTTTTTTTGTATACGATAGCAATCATAGCACCCACCCAACAAATCAAATCCATTTCGTTCTCTCGAAGAAAAGCATCCAGCAGGGACTGTCCTTTTCTGAAGAGGGAAAAAAATGGCAAATTGGCAAGGCGACTGACTGGACCAAATCCGTTGAAAGGTTACAAGTGCAATGCAACAGCGCAAGTGGAACACATGCTCGGTCGGCTCCCTGCTTTTCTGACCCAAAAAAACCAATGGATCTCGTCAACGAAGCGCGTGAGCTACCAGGAGCCAATCCACAAACTAATTGATTACAATTTATAAAGAACATATTCGAAGCACGCGTACGAGTAGTTATATTAGTTTGTGTCACTACGAGTCTACAGCCTATTAATTGGGAAACCAGCTCGCCAGTGAAAGCAAGCAGAGCAAACGATGAAATAGTTCAAAAAATGGAGCACCTGCAGGCGGCGGCGGTTGTTCCCAGCTTAGCCGTAGCCTTGCTGCTGTTTCTCCTCTCACCGGCGACACCATCGTCAGCTCAGCAACCGGCGTCGGATTGCCCCGACAAGTGCGGCAACATCAGCATCCCCTACCCATTCGGCATCGGCGCCCAGTGCGCCCGCGACATCAACTTCCAGCTCTACTGCAACCGCACCTACAACCCTCCTCGTCTCACCTACTTCCCTCCTCTTCCCCCACCCGACTCCAAAGGCTGGCAACCAACCTACGCCGGCCGCCGGCTAAACCTCATCAGCATTTCACTCGCCGACGGCGAGGCAATTTCCCTCCTCAATGCAGTCCGTGAGTGCTACAACACAACGGAGGGTTTCCTCGGCAACAACTATGACAACTTCACGGTATACATGTCCCTCCTTGGCAGCAAAACCTACAGGTTATCAACAGAGAGGAATCGCTTCGTCGCGCTCGGCTGCCCAAATTTCGGCTACCTCACCGACGATATGGGCTACTACATCACCGGCTGCACGTCCATCTGCCGGCCATCGCAGTGGAACGCCATTTCGCCGGGGGCGTGCACCGGTGTGGGGTGTTGTCAGAGTAGGATTCCACCCAATGTCACCTACTACGAGCCATCGATTCAGGGGTTTAAGGATGGGGATGGGAGAGTGTTCCGCGAGAACACCACTGCTTGCAGGTATGCGTTTGTGGTGGAGGATAAGTGGATTGAGACCACGTACCGTGACCGTGCCGACTTCAACCGAACAGACGACTTCGCCGTGCCCGTCGTGCTCGATTGGGCCATCCGGGATGCCGGCAACTGCGGCATTGCCATGCGCAACAGGACGAATTACGCGTGCCGGAGCGCAAAGTAGTAACAGGTAATTCAGAAACAAATGTGTTGGGAAACTAACCTTTCTCTCTAATGATTCTCTGGTTCTGATGAGTAACACTGCAATGCCATGTTCAGGGGTCAGCGTCGGTGTGTTCCTGACAGTGTTCATGTGCTTTTGGCTATACCTTGGGCTCCAGAAGAGGAAGCTCATCAGAACAAAGCAAAGATTCTTCGAACAAAATGGCGGAGTGATCCTCCAGCAGCAGATGCACTCCGGTGGAGGCGCTGGTGGGTTCAAGATATTCTCCACGGAAGAGCTTGAGAAGGCGACCAACAACTTCGCCACTGACCGTGTTCTTGGCCGTGGTGGTCACGGTGTTGTCTACAAGGGTGTCCTGGATGACAACATGGTGGTGGCCATTAAGAAGTCAAAGATGATGGAGGAAGCCCAGACCAAGGAGTTCGCTAGAGAAATGTTCATCCTCTCCCAGATCAATCACAAGAATGTCGTCAAGCTGCTCGGCTGCTGTCTTGAAGTCGAAGTGCCTATGCTAGTATATGAATTTGTCTCAAACGGCACCCTCTATCACTACATCCATGGCAAGGAACCCAAAGCTGACATAGCTCTTGATACCCGTCTTCGGATAGCCGCGGAGTCAGCCGAGGCACTCTCCTACATGCACTCATCGGCTTCACCACCAATCCTCCATGGAGATGTCAAGACAGCGAATATCCTTCTTGATGACAAGCTCAACGCCAAAGTGTCAGATTTTGGGGCGTCAAAACTAGCACCAACTGATGAAGCCGAGATTGCAACATTGGTGCAGGGAACTTGTGGGTACCTAGACCCTGAATACCTTATGACATGCCAGCTGACCGATAAGAGCGACGTCTACAGTTTTGGCGTTGTAGTGCTGGAGCTTCTGACCAGGAAGAAAGCACTGTACCTGGACGGACCAGAGGAAGACAGGAGCCTGGTGTCATGCTTCACAACAGCAATGAAGGCTGGTCGTCATCAAGAGCTTATGGACAGCCAAGTAAGGAGTGAAATGAACGACGAAATGCTCACAGAGATTGCACACCTTCTGATGCGATGCCTAAGCATGAACGGGGAAGAACGGCCAACGATGAAGGAGGTAGCGGAGAGGCTAGAGATGCTGAGGAGATACCGGCAGCACCCTTGGGCTGAAGCTGCAGGCACTGCTGAGGAAAATCAGAGCTTGCTCAGCAATGAACAGCAGAATTCAAATTACCAATTTAGGCAGCATGATGTTCTTGATCTGGAAGAGGGAAGTACATATACATTTAGCTTGTAAATCATGTTGTTTGTGCTAACCTTCTGTGAATCAATCAATTCGGATAGGAATTCTTTTTTGTGTAATGTGAAAACACAATTATAAAGTGCAACTAAACAGGCGCCAAGAAATTTATGTTGGCTGTGATAAAAAAGCATGAAATTTCTTAGACGATGCAGAACAATGATATTTATACTAACTATAAGTACTAAATAGTTCATATATGTTCTCTTGATAAAAAAAACAGATGAAACAACATGGTGTATTGACAACTCATGATCATTAAATAGAAACATTTAAATCAGAACATTACAGATTTGCAAACCATCTCTATGTAGGATTGCATGGGAACATATGTTGTGCAGTAATGGGCAAGTGAATTGAAATAAAACCTCTTCGAAATTCTGGAACTTTATGTACCTTTTAGAGTTTTAGTTGGAGAAATCTGAACTTCGCTGAAAAAGATGAATAATTGAAGCGCCACTGTAGGCCATAGTGATAAATCAAGAATTCTTTATACAATCTCCATTTGCAGCATTGTTCCATGTCTTGATCTTGACCTTGACTACTTCAGAGTTCAGATACCCAGAGTTAAAACAATATATTTCTCCCCCACTGGCAAGAGCTCTCACTGCTGCAGGAAACTAACAATATAAATGGCTCAAAGGCTAAAACACACATGATATTCTAGTAAATGCTAATAATATCACCAAGAAAAACTTAAATATAACTCCTACTCTATAATCATTAAGATGCCTAAATGATGTACTTCTTAGACCTTGTAAGTCTGCATACTGAAAACTATATATTAGGGACAACTATCAATAAAAAATAATCAAATGGAGAAATCAATGAACACCAAAAATACAATTCAACAAGCAACGGGCTGAAGTAGATGCACATCAAATCCACCAACCACAGGGCTCAAGTTGTGCAACGAGCTAAAAAAATGCCTTTGGTAATTCTAGAAGAGAGTTATTCTATGGTCACAATGATTGCAATCCTCATATTTACTTATAGTATCACTAAACATAACCACATACTATACAACCAAAAATACCAAAACATTCAAGCTTCACGAAAAATCAGCATCACCCCCCGTAATATTTAAGTAATGGTAAATCAGATAGAATCACAGGGTATCTGCAGGAAATCAAAATATTCGTCTAAGTGAAGTGAATTAGATTGGATTGGCATAGGAGCAGCTTCCTAACCTGACTACCAGCCATGTATGGTCATGACCATATCACTCCAAGAGCTGGTCGTACCATGAAGGAGTGGGTGATCTCTGCACGCCCGCTTTCACAAGCACCAATGCACCATACCATACCAATGTACTTCACTGATCAAGCAATTAATAGATTCATGATGCTAGATTGCTAGCCCTTCATTCATTCAGAGTTCAGACTGCAAGTGCGGTGAGACCGTGAGATTGAGATCGACTGAACCACACGCGTAGACGTAGAAGAGTGGACTAGGGTGGAGGCAAATTAGTAGAGTTACTCGTAATTCGTCAGCGGCGCTCACCTTGAGGGAGTGGAGGCGGCGCCGGCGCCGCGGCGGAGTTGGGACGAACTCCGCTCCAACTCCCAGTGGATGGAACGAACTGAGGGGTTCATGACAACACCATGTCCGGCGGCGACAACAATTTCCCTCACCTGCGGATCAGATCACCCCGGACCACGGCGGCGGCGGCGGCGCCGGAGGAAGGGTTCCGGCCGCTGCCGGCTGGCCTGCTTGTGTGTGTGAGAGAGAGAGAGAGGGGAGAATATTTGAGCCGCATTGGGACTGAAGCCTTTTTTGTTGGAAGTCCATTAGAGAGGAGACGCTCAGTACTGGGCCCTCTTTATTTGCCTTCGGACACAGGCGACGGTCTGCAATCGAAGCCCAATCCAGCACGTTGCTTACCAAACCCATCCAGATAAAGGGCCCAATAATGGGCTTCTCTTGCTAATCCGTCTTATCAGTACTCAATGCGGCCCAAAAATTTCCCCCTTCTCTCTGAAGCAGGCAGCAGCCGGTGGCCGGAATCCTTGTCAGTGCGGCGGTGCCCGTGCCCGGGTCCCGGCGTCGTGGGGGATGATCTGGTCCGCCGGCATTGTCTACTGGGATCTCCCGATACGCTCTCCGGTGGGTGTCCTACAATCCTACTCCGCCGTTGACTCCACGTTAGGGTCAGTGCATAGCCAGATTACTAGCTCTGCTAATTTTTCTTCACCCTAGATAGCTCCTTCTACGCGTTGAGTCGGTCTCTCCGCACATCTCACAATCTGAATGTCTTTTCGCTTGATTTGTATAGTAATCCACTCAATTGATGATGTTTCTGTGCTGTGATTTTTTTTCCCCGCCGAGTACAATGTATGATGCCAATCAAATCGGCCATCTGCGTCAAACCCCCTCATCAACTCTTTGCCAAACTGTTCTGGGAAACAATTCGGGTATTACCTCCTCCATCCCCGGTACACCAGCTACAACAAATCCGGCCCTTGGGGCGTCTGCCAAACTGTCAGCACTCCACTTTCTTCGCCCTGTGTTATTGGAAGATCTGGCTACACAGAAATGATATAATCTTTCACAGCTTGCCTCCTTCCATTTCCAGAATCTTGCAAAGTTGTGTTGAAGAAGCTGGGCTTTGGTCAGTGCGTCTCAACCCTCAAAGTTCCTTCGTTGTCCCGACTTGGAAGAAAATTATCCTTCGCCTTCTTCGAGGGTTGTAATACTCTGGTGGCTTAGCCACTCTTCTTTTCTGGGAGATTTACAATCTTGACACTTGAAATATTTAGTATTTGTAAATTTGACACTCGGAGTGGATAACATATAGGTCCATCTGTGTCTATGAAATATGGGCCCAAATCTGCGAAACACCACGTTTAGAGTGTCATTTTTGCAATTTTTCTTCTTTTCTTCTTTTTTCCTTTTCTTTGGCCGTGTTTTGTCTTGGTTGTACTCCTTTTGGCACCTCGGTACTCAGTTTATTTCCATTTAGGTGGGGATCCCCCACCACCCCGGGTTGAAAATTCTTTAAAAAAAAACTCTTTGCACGACAAATTTCTGTAGAGAAAGACTATGGGTTGGGTTCCGTCAATAGACCCCCCGACCAAGCTCGTGCCGCGTCCCCGCGTAGCCACGCCCACCACGGCGACCCTCCTCCCCTCTTTCTCCTAACCTCCTCCCATCAGCGACGGTGGCGCGTTCGTTGGCGGCGACGCGCTCGGCAGCCGCGACGTGCTTGGCGACGGCGGCGACGGTCGGCTTCGACGACGGGCGATGAGGGTCCAGATCTGGCCGTACAAGCTGTTAATTAAAAAGAAAACTATGCATATCTGACTCTCTTAGCCTATGGACTAAAAGATAAAGATCACTCATTAAAGCATTAACAATGTAGAAGATAAACTCTAAAAGATAACAACATTTCTTTGCATCCATATATGCCAGGTACAGTAGTTTCTCCACAAATACTGAACTATTTTGCTGCCTTTTTATCAGAGTTATCATATCTTCAGAAACTGAGAGAGACGTCCCAATGAAATCCTATCAACACCAACATCTTGTGCTAAAAACACACTGGAAAAATAAATGGATCATTGTTTCCCTTATATTCTGCCCACATAAAGCACATGTTAAAGGAACACCTTAAGGAGAATGTTTTCTATCTAGCATGTCCCTTGTTTTGAGTCCATCAATTAACAGTAGCCACACAAATACTTTAATTTTCATTTTCATTGTACATTTACTTTTCCAAATCTAACCGAGGTATGTTGGAGCATATGTATTTGCAAAATTTATAGCATAGATTTTCTGAGACAAAAAGAAGCTCTTTGCCTCTTTCCACACACATATATATATATAAAAATACAAAAATGATCATATGTACATGTGCACCAATAATCTGCACCATTGATATAGGATAAAGATCTCGACCGTTCGTGTTAAGTGTAGCTTATAATAAGTAAATGAATGCTTTCGAGATTATATAATCTGAACATTATATTTGAATATTATATTCTTCGAAATTATATTTTTTAAAATTATAATCTGAACATTATATTTTTCAAAATTATATTTCGACCTTATACTTTTCGAAACTATATTTCGAAATTATAATCTAAATATTAATTTTTTTTATCACGTTTTAGGTATATAAAAGATGCTTTCTCTCTAATCTACCAGGGACACGTGTCACCACGTCCATGTTGGTGCAGATGCACATATGGTCATAAAATCCTGCTCATATATATATATGAGAGAAAGCATCTTTTATGTACCTAAAACGCGATCAAAAAAGTTAATATTCAGATTATAATTTTGAAATATAGTTTCGAAAAGTATAAGTTCAAAATATAATTTTGAAAAATATAATATTCAGATTATAAATTCAAAAAA
>CM002480.1:25236456-25265224 GCA_000325765.3 Leersia perrieri
TGCAAAGCTATCAGTCGCCTTCTCGAGCTCTTCCTTGGAAAAAATCTTGAAACCACCTGCTCCTCCGCTGGCACCACCGTAGGAACGCATCTGCTGCTGCAGGAACACACCACCGTTTTGCTCAAAGAATTTTTGCTTTGTTCTGATGAGTTTCCTCTTCTGAAGCCCCAGGTGGAGCGAGAAGAACATGAACACTGTGAGGAACACACCGATGATGACCCCTGAGCATGTGTATGTCAGTCCGTTGGGCGGCAACCGTTCTCCTGTTTTGCATTTCCACTAGTCCCCGGTGGGCAAACGCAGGTGTGGTTTCCTTGTGTGTTTGTGCATTTTCCGAAGCATGGGTATTCCTTCTGCCGTTGGCATTCATCTATGTCTAGCGTTACGAAAGCAAACATATTATTAATATTTTTTTGTCAGAAATACTAATGTTTACAGGCGTTGCGTTTAGGCATAATTAACTTACCTTTGCATCCACCGTCGAGGTAGGGGTTGCCCTCGTAGCCGTCGTAGCACCTACACCGGTACCCCTGGTTGTCAGTTGTGTTGAAGCAGTCACTGTTGGCGCTTCGGCACGCGTAGTCCGTGGTCTTACGCTTGCCTGCGCTGCAGTTATAGACGTTCCGGATGGCCCACTCGAGCACGACGGGCATGGCTTCCAATTCGAGCCGGTTGAAGTCCTTGGTATCGTTGTACACGGTTTCGATCCACGTCTGTTCCACCAGGAACACGTGCCTGCAAGGCGTGGTGCTGCCACGGAGTTCGGCATCCACCGTCGACAAATTGTCGAAATTGTACATGCGTGGCACGTAGAAGTTGAGAGTCGGGGGTATGTTGATCTGGCAGCACCGCTCGCCGGTGCATGGTGCCGGCAACGGCGAATCCAACGACGGGCGGCACGCGGACATGCAGCCGCTGACGTAGTTGTCGGAGCCGTCGACGATGTAGCCGAGGTTGGGGCAGCCGAGAGCCACGAGGCGGTTCTTCTTCGCCGAGTAGCGGTAGGTTGTGCTACCATTGACGAACGTATACGAGGTGGGCGGCGGCGGCAGATCTGCGGACCGCTCCTCGACGATGCACTTGGTTTCCGGTTTGAGGAGGACCCGGGCCTCGCCGTCGGCTAGGGACAGGTTGACGAGCTGTTGTGGTGGCTTGAACTGATACGTGAGGAGGCGTGGTGTCGACTCGTTCCTATCGCAGTGGAGCTGGAAGCCTTCATCACGAGCGCAATCAGCGCCGATGCCAAAGGGGTAGGGGATGCTGATGTTCCCGCACTTGTCGAGGCAGTGCGCCGCCGGCTTCTGGGCCGACACTGGTGGTGTCACCGGCGCCAGCAAGACAAGGAAGACGGCAACCTGCAGGCTCATCAATCTAATGGTAGCCATTTCTGACATGCTAACGACGATCGAAATGCTAACTCTCTTGCCACGTTGCTCCTTGATCCACTTGATTAATGTCCAGCACGCAGCGACACATGTGTAGATTTATAGTGCGGCATGTGACATAGCGCACGTTTGGATCCTAGGCAAAACTACTCCTAGCCTCGCTTAGCCAGGCTGACTGTTTGGTAGCAAATAAAAACCTAGCTTTTTGAGGGCTCCTAGCCTTGCGGAGCCAGGAAAGGCTTGTCCACGGAGGAGAGCCAATTCGGCTTGCCTTCGACCGCAAAATCATGTGCCGCGAAAAAATATCAGGCGACGTGAAGAAAAAACTGAATCCTATCGAAAATCATCGACCTCCTCATCTTCAACAACACGCAAGAAAAGGACATGTCTAGGTATGTACACGCGCTTCATTACCTTGTTCACGGGAGGATCGGTGAAAATAGTGCATGCTATGACAAATTGTGCCCGCGCTTTCGCTGACGAGGTAGTTTGGCTACAACACGCTTCATCGAGAAAACTTATTTGGTTTTGTCTCACAGGGGCAGGGGAGCCGAGCATGTTTTACTTGTACTATTGTTGCAGATGCCAGTTTGTATAACCAGGATTGGAAACAATGGTGCTCTGTAGTCTGGAACTCTGGATGGATTGACCTTTTTTGAGGTTGAAAGATAAATGAAAGCTGCACGTATGGTCTTAGATCAGGCTTCAGCTGATGTAGTAATAACATTCGTTCCAAGTTTCTCTAGTATAGTGCATTAATGCGTGTGGCTTTGCACATCACTGTCTTGTTCCAAGTTGCAAGTAATGCAGAAAATTTCCATGCATACTATTCTGTTCTCCCTGTTGATCACTTGGTCAGCTGGAGTACAGTCAGCGTTAAGGAATCGTTTTTGTCCCCACATAATTCATACACTGAGTCTCTGGTTGAAACTTGAAACTTTCCCTTTCGAATTGTGATAGAAAGTTACATGGAGTGTTAAAGTGGGAGCGCTATTTAGAGCATACGCGTTGGCGGTCGGAGACGGAGCTAGAAATTCGAGATAGGCGGGGCTCATCTTCTTTCTCCTCCTCCAGCCCCCTGCTCTCCTTTATCTTACTCTTCTTCCCCCCATTCTCTCACCTATTTTTTAATCGACTTGTTGTCTTCGTTGCTCCGGTGGTGATGATTATGGCTCGTCGGGATTTGTGGCTAAAAGTATAATTGATCTAATGACTGAAACAAACTAATCTAAAGATAATATATGGTAGCTAATTAATGCGGTGCCTCGGAGAGATCATTCCCCCGGACGTGAGAGTGGAAGATTGGATAAACGGATCTAGTGACGTTGGTCTGTAGGCTCTAATACCATGTGAAAAATATTGATACGTTGTATTCAGGTGTTTATTGTACTGACCCTCATGGGTATATATAGAGATACATGAGAGAGATGTCTTGGAGTACAAGGTAAGTTAGAAAAGATTTATCTCTAACTATTCTATCTTTATCTCTAAATATTTTATCTCTAACATTTATCTCTAACAATCCTAACCCAAGAAACCATATCACATAGCCATATCACATACTAGGTATGTGAAAGGTATTATCCAATGAAAGGTTTGTTTAAAATAAATGCATATTAATTTAATCACCTCTCTTCACTCCTTTCATTTACCTATCACCTTTTATTTGTTCCTTTTTTTTGCAGAAATGGTTTTTGTGTGAGAAATACTCCAGTTTCTTCATCTTTTTTTCCTCCCTCCTCATTAACTCACCTGTCACCCTTCTTCTTATGTGACAGCTTATTTAAATGTCATCGAAAATAGTTGAGGTGGAGGGTACGTTGAGATTAGGACCTTGTTTATTTCAGCTTGGGATTATTATAATTCAGATTATTAGGAGTAAGCTGAAAGAAATAGACAGCTTATTATAATCTGGAGCTCAAATTGTTATAATCGATAAGCTCATTTAGGTGAGCATCTTGCAACTTATTGGATGGAAAATTACACACCATGCCACTCCTTTCTCTGTAGACTTGCAAACTCAATAATCTAGACTCTAATAATCTAGGAAAGAAACAATTCACATCTTATTCTACTACAGATTATCATAATCTACCTTATAGTAATCTGATTCAATAATCTAGATTACAATAATCTTAAACTGAAAGAAACAGGGCCTAAATCTTCTCACCATGGAGTAGAGCAGGACATGAGGAGAAATATGGAATTTCCCCTGCACCCCAATTAACTCTAACACGGACGAGGAAATCCTGTTCTGGCCCACTAGCTGCGGACGGACTTGGCAATCCCGTTTCGGCCTAACAAGTTGTGCACCGATGTGGGAGTCCCATTCAGGCCCAACTAGTTGCGCACGGACAATAGGGGGGATCCCGTTCCGGCCCAAATGCCACGAACGGGTGGGTTCTCAGACGACACGGCCCACGTCGCCGCAGCGCAAGACGAAAGCGAAACCGGCTCTCTCCTCACACGCCGGCCGGACTCCCCAAACCCTGCCCAAAATCGCCGCCTCCGCCAATCCTATCCGTTTCCCCACCGCCGATCGCCCCTTCGCGGCGGCGGCGACGCAGCCGCGGCAGGGCTCACCGCCTCGCCGGCGGGACGCTCAGACGCCGCCGATGACGAATTCGGAATGTGCAGCGCCGTCCCCAGCGTCGCGCATTGCTAAGGTTTCGCGTCGCCCGCTCCACCTCCCCTCCCCTTCGCTTCTCGTCTCGCTGCAGTTTGGAACATACATATGCGATGGGAGGCTGCGGCGGGCGGCGTCTGATTTTGGTTAGGTTTTCGAAATTTCGATTTCTGATAGGGTAAATTGCTCTGGACAGTTTGAATTTTCGAAGGCACCCTGTGTGCCCTACTTAGTAATGGCTAGAATTGGGGCTTTCGTAGAGGAGAAGCTGTGTTATGTTGCAGCTGCTTGTTCTCTTCTGTTGGAGCATATAATGGAACTTTTTGTACTAGGGGGTTGATGATAGAATCGTATATCTTTCCGCCGAAAAAATCACTGTAGTTTAGCTTGGCTCGGCTGATAAAATTGTTGGATCTGCTGACTGTCACTATTCCAGCCGGTGCCATTCAACTGAGCAGTTTAATGATTCATGTTGAGATGTAGTCCTTACTCCTGAACAACTGTGTAATTGTATCCATGTTTAGCATTGTGGTTTAAATTCATCAGCCAATTGGTTATTAAATGGATCAGAGTTTCATGAACCACTCGATTGGAATATGTATGTGATTCATGGGAGCATGACAGCCTCACCTGCCATATAATTTTATTGCCCCTTTACTGCCGAGCTAGTCCATTTACATGGATGCCATGCACTGTTCAACCGTCCTCAATGCACATTTTAACAATGCAATCATAATTTTTTAGAATCCGTTGGGACCCTGACAGAGCTTTATGTTTTGCTATATGTGAAACCAAAGCTGGCTGTGCAAAGTGGAACAGTCTGCCATTTTCTGTCCTGGATTTAATTCATGTGAAATTTAGTGTTGCCCGCCATTTCTTGCTGTTGTCAGTAAATGTGTGCATTTCTGCCTGCCTTTAATTGGGATCATTTGCTAGCTGAATCATGAATACATTCAGAACTTCATACGTTATACTGTACATATATCACAGATGAACAGATGGGCAACATTGATTGTCTCGTAATTGTTAAGCCCATCACATGCATCTATTCAGGATCCAGCACTATCTTGTCGGGTGCACTTTATTTCATAATATGTTTCTTAATTTCTTTCTCGCTTATGACTTGTCTGAATCGAAGGTAATTGATGCCATGTGTAATATTTGATTTCCGTAGTAGATAGTTCTGAACTACAATTTGTTTTCCTTCTGTTATCAAATTGCCCAGTTATTAAATTGAATTATTACAAGTTGTTTTGTGCGTGCATCAATGTGGCCTTTTTTGCATGCAAACCTTGGGTTAAACTTATAACCAGTTATCCAAAGTAGAGCATGCAATTTTTTGTTCAATTTACCAATATGATGCGTATTTACCAATTTCTATTACCCAATAAGCTTCATAGAAATCAATAAATAATGTACAGCGATATTTCTGTCCAGGGGTTTCTGGCAGAGCAATGCACCTACATTATAGATATTGCAGGTTCCTTTCAGGGGCTTGTTTCCTGAGTAAATTACCTATGCTGGGTTCAATGAATTCATTTTTGGTATGTTGTGCCAGGGCAAACGATAATAGACCAAGGAATTCAAATATATTGAGGCAACAAAAAGGGGGGGCTGGTAACTGGTTTTTGTGAAATAAACAAGCTTCACCGAGAAACATGACTGTGAGAACATTTATGATTTTGATGGTTATAGTGTTCTCTAAAGGTGGTCCAGCCATCTCTGACCTCTGGGGCTGGGGCAAGCAATTCACGTCTGCTGGTGACAACGACTCCAGGGATAGGGAGAAGATTGTATGGCTTTTGAAATGGTTCATGCATAACTGTGAGTGAGGGGAAAACATGCGGAGCACAAGAGCCTGAACCTACAGAAGATCAGTGTGAGAGGATCAGTGTCGATTCCATCCTTAATTTACTAAGGAAACACTAAATGGACCACACAAGGAAGAGCAATGATGGGAAAGAATTGAGTTCTGATGAAACGTGGAGAGGCAATGATTCTGGGAATTAACAGACCTCAAGGATAGTTGGTGTGAAAACTGACATTTAGGAAGAGCGACGCGACCTGCATACTTCAAAAGGTTAGGTCCAAATTGCAGGCATTGATATCCTGTTCGTGGAGTGAGGTTCCAACCTGTGTTACCAATGGCGATATGCAGTTGCTGCTAGAATGGTTGATGCTGAACTGAAAGGTAAGATACCTCTGGACAGGAGGCCTGGCTTTGCTGAACCTGTATGAACGTGACTCTGCAATATCACCGGCAAACATGTCTGGATGCCTTTGGTAGGTATTGTTCGAGATGATGATCAATCTGATTCATCAGATAGTGATGAATCCAATGAGTATCTAGAATCTTCTATGGAACTTTCTGATGCTACAAATAGCAATATATCTCACGATAAGAGCTTGGATTTTTTTTTCGGCAGAAGGCTCTGGTCTATAAGACTTTTGAAGGTCAAGGAACTAAGATAACTTGTGAAATGTTGAGGAATCAAGGATTATTCAAAGATGAAGAAAAATGAATTTGTTCTGTTGAGCAACATAGTATGATGCTCTGATTCTGACCCATTAACGACACAGTCTGACCTTATATTTGAGCCATTATGCTTAACTCTGCCCTGTCCATTCTTTTTTTTCCGGGAATACGCAAAGCTTGCGTATCTTTTATATTAAGGGGAGTAAAAAGGAGTTACAAAAGCAAGACAGCAAGGGGGTTGAGTAGAAAATACAGAAAAAAGAAAAAATACACGGTGGTTTGTTATCTCGCTAACAATGGAGCGACCATCTACCATTTTGCGTCATTCTATAACTCTGTACTGGACAAGTGGACATGTGCAGCACTTTTGTTTTGCCAATACCAATCCCTTAGATGGAACAATGTAAATTAGTAAGCTTGACAACTTTACTTTGTTCTGTTCTGTGTAGATCCTGGCTCCTTTTGCCACCAATTAACTCTTAATTAAACAGCTGCATTCCTTGTCTTCCCTATACTGTAGTGCTGTTGACCCTTGATTGCAATGTTACTCGGCCAACTTGTAAAGCTTCCTCTCTTAACCTGGAAGGTGCTATTGCCTATTATTGTTCTGATCTGTTGGTGCCATCTGTCAGGTTTACACCCCTTTTTTTTACCAATATAAAAATACACCATATGAATGGTATCACCTAATATTCTTTTTCTATATTGCAGGCAAATTTTGGCAATATGGTTCTGTTATTGACTGCGCTGCAGCTTTGCTTGTGAAGTGAAGAATACTGTAAAAGGTGGCATCGGCCCAGTGGGTTGCAGACGGGGGAATTCCTGGCTGCATTTGCATTATTGCTCGGCCTCGATCGATCTGCTGCTCCCAAGAGCTTTGCTGCTAATCAATCTCTCGTGATCCACGCACGCTGCGTCTCTTCTTGGCCTGGCCGGGGCCCTCCCTTCTTGATTTCTGGGAGCCGTCAGATCTGAGCGATTGGACGGTTAGTTCCCCGTCTCACGTGCCTCTGTCCCTGCTGTCCTCGTTCTTCGCCTGGCCCTCTCTCCCTGCCTGCCTGTGTATTGTCTGATGGAACCCTGATTAAAGCTGCATCCCCCGTTCGTTTTGATACGATTGCAGGTCAGTAGTACTACCACCAAGTTTTTTCAGCCGGTCTCTCTTTCAGAAAAGAAAAAGGATTCAGTCTCATCAATCGCTAGAGAAAAAAAGAAGGTAAATCCTCTCCTCTCGAACTTGTGCAGACGGCTTTCTTTGTTTTCTCTGGTAGCCTCACTTTGCAGCCACTCGATCAGCATGCATACATATGTATCTATAACTTTTATGCATAGCTTCTTTTGCTTTTCGTCATCACAAGTAGTAATTAAATTGGTATAGTAATTAATTATTTTGCAAAATTCAATGGAAGGCCTAACTAAACACATTGTTACTCTAGTAAACATGATCATAAATACACGCACATGCGATTGACACGATTAAAACATGACCAAAAGGAAACAGAGAAAATGATATGTATTTAGGCGCATGGATATATTGGCACGTACTCCGATCGTTGTGATTTTAGTTCCTTGTCCATGCATGGAGATGGAGAGGGGATGGAACTGTTCGAACTCGGCTTGGAATTAAAGCACGACGAGGCCAGGCTAGCTGGCTAGCTGGGTTATTGGAACCATCAATTAATACTGTTGGTATAGGTCAGTGCCAGTGCACGAGTCAGCCATGGCGTCGTCGCATGCCAATGGCTTTGCATGCATACAGACAGTTCAAAACTGAGGATGACCAGTCTACATCATACAGAGCCCATACATGTATACATGGAATTAGGCCATGCACATACTAACTTACATACAATTCAAAATGAGGAATAAAAGAACATATAGGCCCTACAGCGTATTAATAATTTAACATTAATAAAATTAACTTTTTCAAATATATCAATAAAATTATTTCTCATTCAAAAATACTAATGCAACTTGCATTGACATTCATATAGGAGTATTTCTTGAGTACAAAAACATGCAGGGTTTTTATTATTTTGGTATGTGCCTAAGAGCAAATACAATAACAAGCTTATAGCCGACTTAATTATATCATACTTTTGCACATGTGGAGGAGAGACAAATAAAAACATAACCAGTTTCGCTCTCATGCAGTAGCTAGCTAAAAATATGCTTTAGAGACAAAATAGATAAGTTAGAGAGACACAAAAAATGGGTATCGTAGATAAAATTAGTGCGCGCCCGTTGTCATGCTTGCACTCTTCTTGCATCGATTCGAATGAGCTTTTGCTATCTTCTTCCACATGCTGTTAGATTAGAATTCAGAGTATGGGCCTCCAAGATCATGTTAGAGCTTATAGTAGATTGCATCTCTACTCCCTCCGCCCAACAATATAAGCATCTGTCTAGATTTATTGTACACTGAAGGGTCACATCCCTCCCCAAATGCTTATATTTTTGGTAGGAGGGAGTATGATCTTAAGGCAACAATATATGGTGTACGATAGCCGGAATACTGTGGGAGGCATAACTAAGGGGTTGTGATCATGCATGAGGCATTGTCATGGTGCATTGGCATTGCTTCGGTGGTTGGATTGGTTAGGTTGTCATCAATGATGAGAAAATAGATAGAAACACAATGATTTCATCAGCACCGACAAATTATGTATAGTGTGGTGACGGGGAGGAGTGATATAGGAGGTAGAGACGCATGGCCTCACTTAATAGCGGAGTTAAAGCGAAAACCATGTGGGGCCTTCCCTTGAATATTGGAACTTATCTCGTGGCGGGTCGAAACGATCACCATGTAGGGTCTCTCTTGACTATTTAATCTTTTTTGTACGGATAGCAATAATATTACTATTGAAATTTAAAAACATATGGGTTCGACTGACCCTATGGGTTGGCATGTACTGGCTTGGTCTAGTATTATCGACTTTAGGGGAGATCTAGCGGTGGAATCACACAAAGGGAGGTGTGAGCATCGGTTATGAGCTCTAGGAATGGGAGAGATGAGCTATGTTTTGGTTCAAAGAGCATATATGTATATCATATATACAATCCCTATAAATACAAACTATTTTGAAAATGCTTGGTCTGAGAACATGTAATTTTAAAATCGATATGGTCTCCAAATTAAACTTTGATGGATATTGATTTGTATTGCACATAATTTTTTATCGATTACTAACGTATTGTAATACATGCCTACAATATGATGGAATCAAAATCATTATGGAAGTATAACTATATAAAAATATCCACAACACATTATAATTTGTCATTCACGTCCCCAACCTAAATATTTTTATTAAAAAAAAAAAACGGAGAGTCTTCAAAGTTTGTAAATGCTTGCATCGATGTATCCAAAACAACGACATGTTTTCATTTCGGGAGCACACATGAATGCATGTAGTTTGTAACTTTGTACGTCCAATCCACCAGCTAGAAAGTTCCAAACATTGTACTGTGAGACGGTAAAACTCAACAATTTTCTCGACGGCCGGCGTACGTGTGGATCCAAACAGGAAAATAGAAGCCGGGAAGGGGAGTCCCAGTCTATGTTTTGTGCGAGTTGAGCTATCTAGCTGAGGTCGCCGTCAAGATTCGATCGATCGATTAATTAGCTCACCATACGTGCATACAATATACACAGTTACAGCATACGCTGTATCTTTGCCCAAGGACAAGCTAGCTTAGGCAGCTATAGTCGTTGCATATATTGCTGATGGCTCATTGCCTAGTGCTGGCTAGAGGCACGTTGCGTGCATTGTATGCAGGGAGCAACTAGTCCATGTACAGGGCCGCTCCCTCGTTGCTGACCGGCGGCCGGCATGCCGGATTCCCGCTGCCTTCTGGGCCCCGCCGGCGTATCGCCGGTGGGCCTAGCTCCCCGGCCTACATACACCGACCATCAAATCAATTAGCGGTGTGGATCGATGCATGCATATGCATGAGCCCCGGCCCCAATTTATATGTGCATAGTACGTAGCATATTACTTCCTTCTAATAATATAATTATTTTGGCTAATATTTATCATTACAGAACTTCTGTTTAGATTTATCATTATTTTGGCTAATATATATCACATCTCAATCCAAATGCTTATAAATATTTTTGGATTAAGGGAGTACGCTTCTCCTACTACATGATATATGTGCACACATTGCATGCGTAGTTAATATAAGTGATTGATTGTGGTCCGTGGCGGATTCAGCATGAGTGCTGGGAGGGGTCGATCCCCCTACACCACTGAATCCCATGGAGGAGGAGAGAGGAGGGAAGAAGAGTGCCGTGGCTGGAGGAGAAGGGAGGAGATTAGTCTTTTTGACTTCTAGGTCCGCCCCTGATTATGGTCACGACCAAAACCACGGCGTTTTGACCGCCCTATATATGTGCATCAGTGCATGTAGCATAAACCATCATATCATATAGATCTCATCATGTTTCATGCGTGCTTGTCTCGATCGATCTATGTTGGACCTAGTAAGAGTATGGTTGTATTGTATGTGTGTCGATCTATCCGCACACAGAGAGACCGTGCAATTGCTGTCAAAGTCATGAGAATCAGAATCTGAATCAGAGATGGTGCTGTTGCATGCCATGAACCAGGCAAAGCATGCACTGCAGTACTGCTGTGCTGCTAAGCGCCATAGCTGCTACTAGCTGATGCTGTACGTACATGTGTGCACACAGTGTCAATCTGTGCTGGCCTGCCTACCTTGAGCCATTAGCTTGCTGCTGCATTTTTGCTGTAGTACATTGCATACTAGTATGTGTGTGCCTGACTGACAAAGCCTCTCTCTCGGTCCTCGGGCATAGTAGTACTATGCAGTGGTAACACGTAGTACAGCTCCCTCGTTTTCGTCGTTGCAGCGATGAGGGGGCAGCGTACTTGCACATATTCACCAATGTGCATAGGTTCTGAGGGTACTTTACCCCTGCTCCCTGCCCACGGAACGACGAATGGGAAGCCTACTTTGTACTAGCGCATGCACCATGTAGCTAGAGATTTATTGTAGTTGATGGGGGCCGGTCAATGTGCCCAGGGCATAAACTGTAGTAGCTGTAGATCTGTATCTCTATCTATCTATTGTGTACTCTGTGTTTCATGTTTTAAGATGTTTTAGCTCATTGTTTTTCGTCTGGATCCACTAACATCGATATGAATGACACACATATGAAGCATATACCTATCCATGCATGAATGAAAGCTAAAATACCTTACAGCATGTGAACCGGAGGAAGCGGCATATTTCCATGCAAATTTGCATGCATACACATGTATACTATGCTGCTAGTGCTAGCCAGTAATAATACAAGAGCAATTAGAAGCCCCCATGCATTCATCTGAACCCCATCACACAATACAGTCAACAATGGAAGTTGTTAATACAGAGATGCATATATAAGTTATATATGCAGAAAATGCGCATGGCAACTCCACAATTTGCGATGCCATTGGGTCATATATGCATGCTGCTGGCCACAACGCTGCATGCATAGTATAGCTAGCTAGCAAGCTAGGAAGACCACATCCAGCAGGCAAGCTATCTCCTTTAGTATACAGTCTTCTTCTCAGTCTCGCACTTTAGCTGCCTTCCTTTATTTGGACAGACATTCTATGGCTCCCCTAACTCCACTGCTCAACTCATCACCCTTCTCCTCGATCCCTCTGCATGCCCATGTTCATCTTAGCTAGCAGCTACTACTTCATTTATCCGTCGATCTTTATATGCTCATCTATTTAAATAAGTTCCTTATTGTTGCCTTCTTAAGTTACAAATAAATGTCATTTTGTTTAATATCACTTGATTTATGTGCATAAATAAAAAATTATGATCACTTGATCCACCACACGGTCTCGCCTGCCGCCCTTCCGGTGCGAGAGAGCACGCCACAACTTTGGCACTCATGATGGTCTTTAGTTTCTCTTTTTGTGGTGGTGTACATGTCGTCTCGGTAGTTGTTTAGGTGTCCGTAGGTTTTCTGGGTTTTCGCCGGTTCTCTCAAAATTAACTGTGCAATTGTGATGTTTTTAGGTCCGGTTTTAATTCCGTAAACTAGGCCAACTCTTATTTTTTCTTGAAGATAAAAAATAAGCAGGAACTTTCTGATCTTTCAATAAAAAAACTCTTGGTCTCTCCATTGTAGCCTTACTCTAGTTTTTATCACTCAACTATGAAACCAGTTATAATTGATCTGTCAATCCTCAAAATTGTTCACTTTTTATCCCTATACTAAAACAAGGGTGGTTTACATTGTGGCACCGTGTAAAAGTCCACATGGGTAAATACATTATCGTAGCAATTAATAACAAACAACATAAAGAAACAATTCAAGAAAAATAATAAAAGCCACATGCCATCTTCACCTCATCTTCTGCCCTGTATTTTTTTTATATTTGTTTACCAACTAGGATGTGTCATGTTGCAACGTCATCAAAACCCTCCTTGCCAGGATGAACTGTGAACGGTTTTGAGAGCTGAGTGATCAATAATATTATATAAACGAGGGAAAAAAAATTCTGGCTACATAATCGGCACGTCCAAATATGGAGCGAGAACTCAACTATTTTTAGGTAAGGAAATTTACTCCCCTAAATTATTTCACCAGATCACTTACCTCGTAAGTTATTTTTTGACTTATTCTACACCCCAAATTATAAAAAATAATTAACTTTAAACATTAATAAGATTTCTTTTTCTTTTCACTATACAAGCCGTATTTTGAGATGAATTTTGTGGAGCCATAGATAACATTATTAAAATTCCAAAATATTTTTGTATTTTTTTCATGACTATTTGTTTGGACTTCAAAATTTTGATGTTTAAATTAGTCTTACTTGACTTCAATCATAAAAAAATAGAGCATCTATCCATCATGCCAAATTTCTGTCAAAAATACAACTTATATATAGAAAAAAAAGAAGATGTTAAGGTGTAAAGTGAACCATTTTTAATAGTCCAAGGTGTAAAAGGAGTCAATAAGTTTAGGCGTTAAGTGATCCGGTGAAATAGATTAGGTGAGTAAAGTGAACTTTGTGTAAAATGAGAGATTAAGTGATGTGGTGTGACAGTTTAGATGAGCAATGTGAACTTTTTCCTATAGATAATGCCCACGCCTGATTTTAAAAAGAACAAACTTAATATACATATATCCGGTCACCTGTGCAGCACAAGCTATGCACATCATGCAGTTCAGGCAGATCACACATTTATATATGTTGGACGACTCATTCTGAGACAAGGACACTAGCTAGTGACTGCTACTCATCATGATCGATCGGTGCGCGCGCGTCTTTGGCCGAGATGACAGTCATGCATCCATGTCGATTGTTCGATATTTAATTGTTTGCCGACCTTGATAGCAATCGATCAGCTAGTTAGTTGAGTGTTGGTTTGAAGTGCGATCATCATGTCCACACATATATCAGCATGTTCTGTTTATGATCTGACGTAAGGAGGTATCGATGGCAAGTAGTACATACACGAACCATCCGAATCAACCATGTACATTAATTGAATTTGTGTACGTTCATGCGAAGTCATGCATGTACGTACAAGCACTTGCAGCCACCCATATACATCTACTCGAGTCGTCTACTTCATCCCTTCTACACAGTGATGTACCGGAGGTCCGGAGCAAGGTTATATCATTATGTCAAATAACGTGTTTGGAATTTGAGAAAAAATGTGGGTTTTGAAAGAGGTACTGAGAGGTACTATTTTCTATATACTTTGGTATGTCGGGGTGCCTGAGTTACTACGCTAGACTATCAAAATTTACATTAGAAAGTGTTGTTATCTTTGAGTATCTCATTAAGAACCGTAAAATCACTATATATGTCGATTTAAGCAAGTGTTGAGAGAGGCTGAGCAGAGAAACTTGTAATCCCCTTTTGATTGTTTAAAGTTTGCACCCTGTAGCGGATGGAGTTCATCGGAGACAAGAAAAATGGTGGGCTTGGCGTGGGTATAGGCTATATATTTAGGCGTGTATGTAAAAAAAAAGCATGTATATATGGGTAAGTTAGAAAAAAAGGATTGGCTTGGGACAAGCAATCAATACACATGCTTGCTTTCTAGCTATTGTGTTTTTTCTGAATGGTTGAATAGTTAAATGATTTATATATGATAAGTATTTAGGGTACAAATAGTAGATTTATGATGTATAATAAGAAATTTATAAATATATATATTCTAAAAAACGTACCATTTAAAAGCTTAGAGAAACGTGTGCATCCATCCATTTATTCCTAGGGAACCGGTACGGTAGGTATTAGAGAGAATCTAGACTATAAAACTACATAATATATTACATCTATTACTATCGTATAAACATTGTTAAACATGATCATATATTTAAGCTAGACGGACAGAAATTTATAAATCAGTCCATCTAGCTTAAATATATTACTATGCATCTGGAATTCTTCGTATCGAATTGCAGATGGTAGCTATGATTTTCCGAACGACCTGCAGACTTTTTGGTTGATTGGGATGTGTCGTCGCCATCGACGGGCTTGCAATGCGTTATCGATATATCGATCATCCGAGCATCTCGCGCTCGCGGGCCCATTCGCGCGGCCGCAACAGTGTCATCGATTGCTCCATCTCATGGTTTCTCAAAGAATCGCAGTGAATACACCAACAGCAATTTTCTGTGTTTTATATTACTTTGGTCCGGCTTCTTCCCACCCATGATTAATTTCATCGATGGTGATCGACGATGGCGATCGATGCTCTGAATATGACCTAACATTCCAATCCATCAGTTACTTACACAATATACTGGAGCATCTCACTTCACCCTTTTTTTACTTCAAAAGGTGAAGCACGCGTGTGTATCAGGAGGAAAATATCATCGATCCACAGCAACAGCACCAACTAGCTAGCTAGCATGCTTCATGTTCTAGCTTGATCAAAGTTGAACCAACAAACATACAGTTCACCAAAATACTACTATTACACTCCATGCAACTTCAAAATCCATATAGGTACCATGCATGCATGAGCGTGCACATTTATGTACAGATATATAGTACTGTCCTTACAATTCCATTATTGTCTTCTGTAAAAATTAATCTGTTGTTACTATTGTTGAATGTATGGCTACTTGCATGTTAGTTTTAACCTATTTGATTAAAATATTCATGTAGGACTAATTAATTAGCTATTAATGACACATGGGTCGTCTGACAGCTGTTAAGCATTTAGGGCACTAATATAGTCCTCCCTTTAGTTCCATAATAATTGACGTTTTGGACTAGATTGAAGTCAAACTTTTTAAACTTTGACTATGAATAATTTTAAAAATATTTATTTAGCAACATGGAGACCATTTGTATAGATTTAATCTTTGACTATCATATATTTGTTGCTATTTCTATTTGTATTATAATAGAAAAATCATGTCAACTGTTTTTTGGAGTTCTTTTTTTTCAAAACTTAAGCTATTTTTGAACTGGAGGGAGTATCTAATAGCAGTCTCATAGCCTTACCAACTAGGAAAGTTTGTTAACATGGAAGGGAGAGAGGAGACATTGACAAACATCGAAGTCCCAGGATTGCCATCAAGAGATGATAATTCCCATAAATACCATCGCACAAGTGATTTTATCCCAAAACGCCATCATCGTAGGATTCTGTTAGAATTTCTCTGTTAAGTGCTATAGTAACAGTCCACTTAACGGCATGGGGTGAAACAATGCATTCTCCGTCCACCCCACACCATTAAATACACTGTTGATCATATAACACTTAACACAGGAATGGTAACGGTGATGGCATTTCTGGGATAAAGTCGCTTGTATTTATCGATGGTATTTCTGGGACTTACGCATTTGTCAATGATATTTCTTAGATTTACTCTAAGTTAAACATCGATCTGCTCTTAGCATCTATAAAAGAATTTCATTACACGAGGGTTGAGAAAAAGGAAAAAGAGAAATAAAATTAGATTTTAATCATTTAATAGTTGAGCTTTTGTATATAGTCTCATCTGTTTTTAAGGTCTGTCTGTCTCTGTCTCTCTCTCTCCAATGGATAGTAATGCTTGCATGATGATAGGTCGAAACTAATTAAGTAGAGGTTTTGTTCTCATTTTCCAAAATGGTTTTGTTATGCTTTGGGATTGGGACGTGAACTATTATATATTTATATGCTATGTGAACTAGCATTATTGTGGTATTATAGTTTCTTTAAAAAATACTGTTTGCTCCAATGTTGATACTGTACTAGTAACATTTGTAGTAAAACATATGGCCACCTAGGTCAATACCAGCCAACACATGGTAGGCCATGAATGTCTTGTGGTGTGTGGCACTATAGGGCCGCACACTAAATAATATCCATTTAATTGGGAAGACTTTGATGATCTGCTACCACTTGTAACACCATATGGCAATAATCCATATAATACGCCACTGATAGCACATAATTGGAAAACCAGATCCGCACACTGCGTCAACATGTACCCATGTGAAACAATATGTTTACGGATAGCTTCTCGCTTGGAATTTCTCTCTTATTTAGTAAACAAAAGTTTGTTTTACAACTCAACTATCATGTGGATGTCTGAAAATAACCTTAAATTTTAGAACCAAACACTATACAACCCTAAACAATAATTTGTTCAGTTTTGTAATCTTTGGTCTGTATTTAGAGTTTTTTTGGTGCGATATGGAAATATATGTGGCTTGAGGATGATTTCTTTATTTACTTTTATATCAGTAAATTACTCACAAGTTTTGTAGATGTTTTCTCAAATAGTTTTTATAACTAAAAAAATAGTATTAATTCCACACAATCTATTCCACACTAGACATGTTTTTGTTCTCCCTCCATCATCGAAACATCTATCCGATTCATTGTGTCAGGATGTGTCATATCTATTCCAAATATTTATATTCTTGGACGAAAGGAGTAGATTACAAATACATCAACATGCAACCTATTTTTTTAGCAATTTATTGAGATCAATTAATGTATTATAACTAATAAAAGTAAGACTGAAACTTTATTTGAGTTTTTGAAAATTAATAAATGACTGAATGATTATAAAAAATATTAAGGTTCACGTTGGTGTATTTCTATCCTAAATAAATTAAGATTTAGTGAAAACAATTAATTGACCCATAAGAGTAGGTTTTTTTTGTTGAAACTATATTATTGTGGACCAACTATATTGAATTTGCCTATATATACCCATCCTCCTTTTACGTGTGACACTAGTTAGCTCAATGGCGCCATATATATAAAACTAGAGGGAGTATAAGACCGGTTTTTTTAAGTCATGTACTGATTTTTTCATGAATTTGAGAGTATTTCAGTCGTATGTGAGCTGTATACACTGCTGAATCATTACAATATGCATGTCAACCGAAAGTAACCTTAAATATGAGACAAACTTGAAAGTTAAATCGTTTTAATACCTTTGAATTGAATATGTCACACTATATTTTGTTGTTGTTCATGATTGATTTTTTATATTTTAAATTGGATCCCTTTTTCCTTGTCATTACTGATCGAAATTGTCCACCCATAAACAGAAGATAATATTATACTCCTATGAATATGGCACATTGGCACTAATAATCTAATTTATAAACATGTTCTTCTCATCCCTTACAGGACTCGTCGCTATTCTTTTATATAAAATTAATTAGAGCTAGTTTTGTCCTTAATTGCTAGTGAATGTATGCCGTCTGTGGCACTGACTGTCAGGGCATGTGTGATTTAGGTGCCCATGCAATATTTGAATTTTCATCAGATCGAATTAATTAGCTGGCAGGGTCGTCGTGCTCCTGCAGGAGGAAAGGATTAGGGTTTGTAATGAGAGATCGAGATCTACGATCTATCTCCTATATGTGTGCAAAGTACTAAGCACTGTACACTGCGTTGTGTTGATTCCGAAAAGAAAAAATCACCATATGCAACTAGCTTTCACTTGTCACTGTCGTTCTCCTCCCTCCTCCGTCGTCGTTCCAGCAAACAACTTTAATTTCAAACTCTCCCTTCTGCAAAGGAACTGTACATGCATGCTACACCTTCCTCTCTCTTTCTCTCTCTAAAAAGTTCGTGTGTTTGTACATGGATGCGTGGGCGCGTACATTCATGGCCCTACTGTGCAGAAGAGAGACGGTGGCCGTTACCTGTTCAATTAATTTGGTTGCTCGATTGGTATGTATAGAGTAATTCTCTTTTCTATGTGTCTGCAATCATTAGTTTCATCACGAAGCCTAACTATTAATTGCTAATTCAAAATATAATATATGGCACAGTTTATCTCTAAGGATACAGTGTGACATGTGGAACTGATATCTTATCTGTTCAGTGATTCATCTACACGTAGCCCACAAAAAGATGTACCGAAATGTACACTCGTGTACAAGCAAGCCAGCAAAGTTCATAAATAATAGTATGTCAAACGTTATAAATAAAAACTCGAAACGATAAGCATTTTAGAAAGGAGCTATGATATATACTAGCTTCATGCCACTCTCAGACTGCTGCCTTTACAGGAGTAGAATCGTTGGTATTAGTGGTCGAACATTGGCCATGCATTTTCTAGTTGTGTACATTCTTAGCTTAGTATTATTGGGCATACATGTCTGTACTAGCTCAATCAGTGCTGACCATTTCATATGCGATTGTCTCCCGCATGTATTTTTCAAAGCTAATTTACTGTTCGATCCCCTAACTTTTTTTTGGCCAGATCGATGCACGCAAACGGAATCGATTCTGCCACCAGATATGTTTGGCTGCGTATCTCATAAATCATTTAGACTAATAATAAGCAGATCTAACTTAACATGTATACATTTATTGGTCATACCCAGTCATAACTCATAACCAAAAAAAAAAGTATCTGATGGAGCTTGCTGGCTATCAGCCTATCATGAATTTTGAGCTTAATGGAGTATATGGTACGTTAACGGTCGTAACTTGAATTATTGATCTTTATATTTCCGTTGTTATATACTACAATCTAATAGTAGTAGCTATCAAAGTGTAGTATTGGGAAAGCATTTTAATTATGAAGACTTTTTTGAAGTCATTTCCATATAGCAAAATTCCTGACAATAATTTTCGTTGCAGCACCACACATTTTGATTTTACACACATTATATATAGGCAATATATAATAATTTCCCTGCATGCATGTCTTTCTTTTTTAATACCTAAATATACTATTTGAAAAATATTTATATGATATTTTGTCAAATTGAGCAGATAGTAGCATCTAAGATACAATATCTATGGCCACGTTTGGTTCCAAAATTTGGAACCTCAAAAACATCACATCAATCTTTGAATACATATTTACAGTATTAAACGTAGATTAATAACAAAACAAATTACATATTCGGATTGTACACAGCGAGACGAATCTTTTGAGCCTAATTAATTCGTCATTAGCATATATTGGTTACTATAGCATTTTATGGCTAATCATGACATAATTAGGCTCAAAAGATTCGTCTCGCGGTGTACAATCCGAATATATAATTTGTTTTGTTATTAGTGTATGTTTAATACTTCAAATATGTGTCCAAATATTGATGTGATATTTTTCGCCAAATTTTTTACATGAACTAAACGCAGCCTACATATGAAATATGTTTCATTAATTAATTAACGGCAGGCATATCATGCATGAGAGATCTAGAGAGAGAGGATATGATTGAGCATTCAGGTGGATGGGAACATGCAGCCCTGACCACACTAGTCAATGGTCTACAGCAAAACTACACCTAAAATACGTGTACATATTAGGGATGCACATATATAATAAGCATCGAGTATATATTTGTGCACCACATACCATATTTCATGTCGTCTACAGTAGTAACATAAGTGGCCTGTTCACTCTAACTGGTGTTGCATATTTTTCTATCAGTTGTGTGCCCGTGCAACACCGATGGAAGCCGCACCATCCCATCCAATCCCATCCTATCCGGCGACCAGACCACACTGCAAATCTTCTGCAAAATGATAGAATTAAAAAGAAAACCAAAGGCACTGCGTCAAAAATCGACAAGGAAAAGCAGCAGGAGAGAAAGAAGAGACCATCCCTCCA
This sequence comes from Leersia perrieri, assembly GCA_000325765.3. NCBI lineage: Eukaryota > Viridiplantae > Streptophyta > Magnoliopsida > Poales > Poaceae > Leersia > Leersia perrieri. The sequence continues at coordinate 25,257,027 of CM002480.1, forward strand.
GATTATCCTGCAGTCATGTCATGCTTCTCCCTGCTGGCCTCAAGGTATGGATGGAATTGCATCTCCTGCACCAAAAGATATATAATGATAGTACATTCATGCATGGCAGCATATCATTATACTTTTTGAAAAATTAAATATGCAGATGCAAATATACTAACTTGATAAGAATCAAGCAAAACTAACAATTAAAGGGAGTGATTAATTAGTATTATTTGTTGCTCTTTGATTTGCTGTCACTTTCTCACTCTCACTATGCACTCCCTGACCAGCTGTCTAGCTTCCTATACCCTACAAGTACATCCATTTCTACTACCTCACCCTCTATCTAGTTTCACACACCACACTACTAGCTCTACTCCTACACTAGCACATCACAGACTGCCTCCCTGCTGCTTGCCTAAAAGGCTAGACCTATCTATCCATCTCTCTCCCCACTCCTCCAGCATCGCCATCATCCACTGTTCATCCACTCCACCCACACACACAATCTCTCTCTCTCTCTCTCTCTCTATCTCTCCATCCATCCCAGCTAGCTGCAGGGTCTTGCTGCTTGCTTGCTTGCTGTCAAGCATGGCTTGACCACCTGAGCATAGCGTCTCCTGCCCTTCTCTAGCTTGCGTGCTTTCCTCGCTTCTTGCCGTTCCCCCATGGATGATTCATGATTCGAGTCACTTGCTAGGTCTCCGTGACCTCAGCAGCTTGAGCTCGCCAGCCACCTACTCACTGAGTGAGTGAGTAGTGCATGCCAAGATCCCAGCTGCAAGCCGAAATCGGCTGCTTCCTGACCTAGATCGGGAGCAGATTCGTCCAGGTATGTATGTGTGCTTCTTCTTTGATTCGATCTGAGCTGCTTCTGCTGCTGTTGCTCTCGATCGATCGATCGATATCCTGACCTAGCTAGATAGGATCGATCATAGAAATGGTTGGATTAATTTGGTTGAGCAAGAAATGATGCCTCTTTTCTTCTTCAGGTTTGCATTGGGGATAATAATGGATCGGCACCATCACCACCATCACCACCACCACCATCACATGATCTCCGGCGGCGGCGGCGGGCAAGACCCATCTGCGGCGGATGCCGCCGCCGCCGGCGCCACCCATCACGACACCTTCTTCCTCGGCGCCGCCGCCATGTTCTCCGGCGTCGGCTCATCCTCCTCCGGCGCCGCCGCCGCCGGCACATCAGCCACCGCCGGCGGCGGCAACCCATCTCCGTCCAGCTCGTCGCCGTCGCTGAGCCGTTACGAATCCCAGAAGCGGCGCGACTGGAACACGTTCGGGCAATACCTCCGCAACCACCGGCCGCCGCTGTCGCTGACGCGATGCAGCGGCGCGCACGTGCTGGAATTCCTCAAGTACATGGACCAATTCGGGAAGACGAAAGTTCACACTCCCGTTTGCCCCTTCTACGGCCACCCGAATCCTCCGGCGCCATGCCCGTGCCCTCTCCGTCAGGCTTGGGGATCACTCGACGCGCTCATCGGCCGCCTCCGCGCCGCCTACGAGGAGAACGGCGGCACGCCGGAGATGAACCCGTTCGGCGCCCGCGCCGTGAGGCTTTACCTCCGTGAGGTGAGGGAGACGCAGGCGAGGGCGAGGGGGATCAGCTATGAGAAGAAGAAGAGGAAGTCGGAGGGGAGCCCGCCGCCGCCCGGTGGCTCCGGCGGCGGTGACACGTCGGCGTCGCCGCAGTTTATTATCACGTGAGTTGATTAATTATCATTCAGAGCTTCCATTGATCGATCGATCCGAGCTTCGCCGCCGTCCGTCGCCGGAGAAATATTCCATCTTCTCGTTCTTGAAATCCTGCCAAATGATGCTGGGTACAACGACGACGGGCAAGGCGATTAATTTGTTGCTTCCTCCTTCTGAATTGGTTTCTCCATCTCATTTTGCAAAAGATTTCTCCTTTTTTTGTTCTTCTTAATTTCATTTGTTTTGGTTTCTAGTGAGTACTAGTTTAATTCTTGTTGTTTTGTTTAGCTTTTAGCTGATTTCCGATTTCGTCCCGTGTTAATGCTCTACTTGATTGTCAAGAACTGGAGAGTAATTTGATGAGAATCGATCTCAAGCTAGCCTAATTAGGAGTTGTGGTTTCTTTTGGCCTGGGGAATTTGCAAGAACAAAAGTAGCAGAAGCTGTAGGCAACTAGGCATAGCAAGATAGTGTTAGCATCTGTAGAATTTGTTCTTGTAATAGCATGTTGCCAAGCTAGCTAAGTGCAGTGGCGTCACCAATGCTTCCTTCTATCTGTCATGTACTACTGATGTCTTTCTGCTGGTGGTCTTCCTTTTTTTGGGAGAGCACAAGGGTAAAAGGGAGAGGTCGACTAGCTGATGGGTGATTTCAATTGGTAGCTTAAGACAGAAACAACATGTGTTATGTGTATTAATTGTCCCGGGACATAATTCAAATATATGACAAATGCTGGACAATTGCTTTAATTTCGGTCATCTATATGTGTGCTATGCTATGTTCTACTATTGTTCTTGATATCTTCATGATCAAGTGTTCCCTTTTGCTGCATGTGCTGGTAGCTAGCCTTCACAAAATATATTGCTTGTTCTTTGCTTTGAACAATGTTTTGTTGCCTAGTGCCAGTTTTTGAATGGTTTACGGTACTTACTAGACCTTCTTTCACTTTTTACAAATGTGCAAAGTGGTAGCAGATGTAGAAACAAACAAACCAAGCAGAAGAAGAAAGAAAGAGAAGTGTCTTTTCAAAAGAGAAGAGGAAAGAAGGCAGGCAGACACCAAAAATATATAAAGGGTTCAATTGGGTGTGCACTAGTACGATTGGCCAATCCCTATTTTAGCCCATGCTTTGATGCTTCTGATTCCTTTCCTCCTTCAAGTTTGAAGTGCTGGTTTAATTTGACTTGAATTAGTTTGTCTTCACTTGTTTATTCCTGATGAGTATATATAGTATAGAGAACCGGAACGTATGTTTTTATCATAAATCAAATGATCAATGGTCAGGTTTTCATTTTAAAAAGTGGGTGTAATGATCAGATATCTAGCTAGCGGACAGCAGTAAAACTACAATTCTCTTTGTGGTTAAAGCTAGTTTACCACCTTTGTTAGTACCTGATCAGATCATTCTTTTTGCATGAAAACTATTCACTTCTAAAGTCTAGTGTGTCCCTATCAATGCAACAGTGCCACACATATGTTCTTTCACTTCACCTCTGATCTCCCCATGTATATATTATATGCCATTGCTACCAGCTAACAGGAGGGCATTCAAGTTCCTGTATTCACACAGTTGATGGATCTTGGGTCTTTCTTAGCATCTATCACTATCTTAGATTTTGTTTGTCCTTTTAATGCATATATATATGTGTGTAGTTGAGAAAACTTTCTTTGATATATAGGCAGAGAGAGGGAACAGACAAAGTCGCCTGTTCTATTGCTTATACTTAATTAGTTTATTGGACATGTTGCGTGCAACTCAATCTGCTACTCTTTTTTGAGGATTCAAAAGAATTTTTAGCACATGGCTTCCATCTTTATGTGAGCCATGCCTGATTGATATGTACTGACTGGCCCCTCTCTGTAGCCACACAGCTTGCTTGATTGTGGTTTTATACCTTGCATGCATGCCCGCATGTTGCATATTTTTAGCTAATTGAGCTAGTACTGTATATAATGAATAGTTACCACAGTATCGTCAGTATTTTGACCCAAGCCCTCCTTTCCGATGCAGGAGTTATACTTTTTTTTCGTTAATTTCATTTGCTACATATATACTAGGGTATATGCACTCGATCCACTTAAATTAGTTCATATTTGATGTATCACGAGCAATTCATGAAACGAGTCTTTGTTCAAAAAAAAAATCATGAAACGAGTCATATGATTGGCTTTAATTTAATACATTAAATTCTGTATTCCACTAAGTTTTATAGAATATATATATATATATGTGATAAAATTTGTGTTCTTTTTAATGCTATATATGCTTGCTTTGGTTTCATAGACTCCAAATATATAGATAATAATAAATATTAAACATTGTGTTGTTTAATTTGAAATTACCTGTCCACATAATTCTTATGAAAATTTGCAGTCTCATTAGTTAGCTATTCTGCTCACTAAAAATACTACACTAAACTAGGCATAAACTAAAATTCACAGATGTAATGTATAATAACAACAAATGCAGATCATGTCCTTTAGTTTTATCCCAAAAACAAATGACATAAAAAACCATTAGGTTTCAACAACTAAAATTTCCTCATGTTTTTATTTATCCATATAGGCTTACATGATTTACTTGATTTTTCAGCAGCTAACAGCGCATAGAATCATGTCATAGTTATTAACTAAATAAAAGCACATATGCTTATACAACATATATAGTGTTTTTAATAAAGGTCAATCACAAAAAACACATTCAATAAAAAAATAGTATATATATAGTTGAGCCATTTTAATTTTGGACCATGTCCTTTTATAGTAAATTCCAAATTTATAAAAAGATTTCACTTGATCTTTGCTAGAAATGAACTAATTTCTACATCGCTTTATTGGAGGAAATTGTGCACACACATCACACTTCTATTTTAGATTTCTTTTTTTACCGCCATTCGATCAGGAGTTAATGAGAGATAGAGGTATATGTGACTTATGTACCAAAATGCATGATTATATATATAAAAAAAACTATATGTGCATGGCATAATGCAGTGTCTGCATAGATTAACATGCACAAACAAATTCAATATACATGGTGATGACACACTTTCTTATAGTTTAGTAGATATTTGTTGCTGAAACTCCTTGGAATACATGGTAAATTTGGCATCTGTCAATGACAAGTTTTCATTTTTGTTCACTTAAATTCCTTAAATTCTGAATCATGGTTCCAGCTAGCTAGGTTGATCTTGATCAATTTTCTTGATCTAGGTACCTTGCTGTAACTAGTTACAGGTTCGGTAAGGTGAATTGGTAAATCCGGTCCATTGTTTAAAAGAGAAACAATCAGTGTGAATTTAAGGAAAATTTGTAAAAGAATCTTACGAACAATGTGTGGCATATTGTGATTTAATCAAGATTTCGTATAGTTAACATCCATATGTAGTTAAATAACCCAATATATATAGGCACCTAAATCATGGGCCAGATTTCTGTAGTAGTTAAGAATGGCACACATTCCTACAATCAAGATTTAGGTGCACACACACATCACACTTCATGTTTTCAACCGCGGTGTAACCTCTCCGTGGAAGTGAGGGTGTTCATCTTGCCAGGAACTCAGGATGTATATGATGGGTGTAGTGAAGTAACTTGCCTATTATTTTCGTTTGTACTAGCTAACTATATGCATGTGGTGTTGGTGTAGTCCAATATATGTTTTAGTGTTTAATTTAGTGTCTCTCCTAACTTATTTGGGATGGTGTTTGCCATTATTACTTCTTTCGAAGTAAAATTGACACTGACCTTGTCCATGTTAGTTTAGAAAACGGTATACAAGAATCAAGCACGTTACTTACAAGCATATGCATGCATGACATGCATTGTGCGAAAGAATAAGGGTATATGCATGGACCATGATATATATGATGATGGCTTAATTAAGTACAGTGACGTTTCATGTGAAATTAATTCATATGTTCCATGATTAAAAGAGAGCGATTAGAACAATACGCATAACGAGCGATACATTGGCTTCTTTATAAGCTTATGTGAACCCCTTCATCAAAAGTACACAGAAACTGGCATGGTTGGGCGCCAAAATTTTGGCCAAACCAAAAGACCAATAATAAATGAAAACCCCAGGCTAGCTAGATTGTATTCTATTGGTTCATGTTGCCTGCTCCACTGATACTTGTGCATAGTTGCATGTACCTAGGATTGAATTCTAGCTAGCCAGTGCAGCTACTGAAATTAAGAAGGCCCAATCCCCCAATCCCAGGAGAGGAGAACACCCAATCCCAGGACAGAAGAACACATATGCGCATGACGCTGTCGTAATCTGAGAGGAGAGGAGAAGTAGCAGCAGCTACTGAATATTGCAGAGCTTGCAGTTGCAGAAGTGAGTAGTAGTAACTCTGAATCTCTGATCAGAAAATCGATCGAGTGCCATGGAGGAGAAAGAGAGAGCAAGCAGGAAACTTAACTGCTGCTACGACTAACGTACACTTAAATTCAATATATTCGTAGAGGTGATCGAGCTAACATTCACTCCATGGATCAGTATTAACTGTTTATCCTTGCGATACAGATGATGGGTGCATGGATAGATCTGGTGTTTGTGTCCAGGACAATGCTAATGTTGGCGATGTCATTCAATTCATATGCACCGTACCTACCCCACTCTCCTCCATTTATTCCTAACGTATATTGCGTACTTCACTATGGAACACGGCTTTTGGCCAATGTAGTGTAGCTCTAGCTGGACCAATTGTATATATGTAATTCTGCATGTTGCTAGTTGCTAGGTAAGTGCAGTGGAGTACATTGGGTGGGATTTCAATATAAATGTTTCTAGTTCAGGCTTTTTTATTTTTGAAAGGAGAGTTCAGGCTAATTACAAATTTAACTGCTAGTAGTCATGTTTTAATATGTTCAAAGGCCCCTTCTGTTTAGTGTTTCCTTTCCTCCCCACTCCTCTCCTCCCACATCCCCTCAAACTCATGCCAAGGAAGAAGCTCGCCTGGTATCGTCTAGTACAGGAATAGACGACAGCTCGCTCAGGAGAATCGTGCCGCCGCCATCACTTGCTGCCACTAGGGTGGTTGAGTATTTTGACACCTGATCTTATCAAGAAGAGCGGGCGGTAGTGCGGCTAGGGGAGGGATCCGGGTGATGGGGGCACTTTGGATTCAAGGGATGGCTGGCAAGAACACGATTATGATGAGGCTACAAAACCGACGAGGTATGAGGTCCAGTACGTCAGGTACTAGACTAGTATCTTTAGGTATCAGATTTTGTTCCCCGAATATTAGATCTAGTTCCTAAATTTTATTATTGGCATCAGCATATAAAATAATGCCGTTGTTTGAATGGGCAACACCCTCTAGTAATCCTTGTAATATTGATAAAGAACTTATAAAACCGTACTTTCTTGGGGCTTCAAAGCGTACTCACACTAATCCGTTACCTGTAAAAGTTTAAAATAACGAAACCTATTAGCCATATGATCACTTATAGTATATATCTAGGAGTTTTTATTCAAGGGAAACGTCAAGATGCACAACATGGTTAACACATGGTCGACTATATGGTACAAAAAAATGTGGTATATACTAACAATTTGTGTTGACGTCGGGAGATTATCTTTTTCAATACTTTTGGCTGCGTCACTGTGTGTCTGTAGCTAGTCTTCTTCCACGACAAGTGCCAAACGGACATGTACAGGTAGGCTAGATTGAGGCGGAAGAGTCTCATGTAGCAGCAAGTGGAATTTATTGCACTTGACTTGTTGATGTGCATAGAAGCATATTTTCACCGGTCGATTTCGGTTTTATTTTTCTTGCCAAAGAGATCTGTGTGGTACACAACCGTACAAGCAACCCTACTACTCTTGCAGCAGAAGGCAGAAGCTGGACCAGTACTGGGCTCCATCGGTGACTTGGTGAACAGTACTAACTCAGACCAGGGAACACAGCTGCCTACGTGGGCCCACGTATACAGTAAACATAATATGCGATTTATGCCTCGATCAATGCAATCAGGCCGTTCAATTCATGAGAAAAGAGTTGAATAAACGGCCCATATCATTCTTGATGGGTGGAGGAAATTGGAGTTAGGCCTAAGCCCAGGCCCACTTTTAGTTATTCAGGGAGCCCAGAGTCAGTTGCATGCCCAGGTCCACGAATCAGATTCCCTATGATTTGTACTATCCTGCAATCCTGGACCAAACTATGTTTTCTTTGGCCCAACATGAGAGAGGCCCCAGCATCTGTTTCGAAATGGAATAAGTTCATTTTAGGTCCCTCATCTTCGCGTCCAGGTTGAAAATCGTCCCTCAGCTCCAATACCAGAAATGTTTCCCCTTAAACTTGCGAAAACCGTTCAAATCAGGTCTCTCGGCAGTATAGAGAGGTGGTTTCGCTGACGTGGCATTGTGGGGCTCACATGTCAGTCAAATAGAAATAAAAAAATATAAAACCCCTCCCCTTTCTCTTTTCCCTTCTATCTCACACTCTCTCTCCTTTTTCCCATATATGCCAGCATCGCCCGAGCCAGCC